>DWPA01000880.1:0-21323 GCA_018251375.1 Calpodes ethlius
GGGTAAGTTATTTTATTACGAACAGTTAATACTTTATTAAATTGGAATGTAACATTTTTTACAATTTTTGTCTGTCGGTCTGCCTGTTTGTTTTGGCTAATCTCTGAAATATCTGAACCGATTTTAACGGGACTTTTATGGACAGGTAGTTGATCTAATAAAGAGTAATTTAGGCCATTAAAACAAACTAAAGTAAAACACTTTTTGTTAAATTCCACCCGGACAAAGACGCGGGGATAGCTTGTATATAATTCCTTACACGAATTCCGAATACCACACGATGAACCCTTATCCTACAAGTTGATATGAACAGTAAATAGATAATAATTTTCTGTTTCATGATATAGTTGATTATTAATACCGCTATTCATACATGAAATGTCGAGAGTGTTGCGGCAAAGATTGTTATCTAATGAATCGGTAATGGTTCCCAAGCTTACTCGAATATCGAGTTGTTCTTCACCGTTGATAAAAAATGTATTTACAATTGAACAATCGACTACACTGTGTTATGTTGTGCTGCATTTATCGCAACTATGTTAGTGAATACGTTCACGGTATGCAGGGTCCGGGTGGTCGCTAATATCGCTTGCTACGATTGTTTTCGTCAAAATTTAACATTTATAAGTTAAGGTCGTAGTTAAGCGGGTCCGTGATTGGAACAGCACTGTTGCTTAACTAATTTGATTCATTATCCAGCATCGTGATGACAAGAGCATAAAGCAAGGAATTATTATCGAAGGCCTCGTATCTCACAATAAAACAAATGACTAATTGATTGTTATCGATTATACGAAACAATCGACTATTTCATCGTTTTAATAAACCATTGCTGTGTTTATCTGAAAAAAAATGTAGCTCTGAATTCGCCAGAATGCCAAGTTGTTGTAGGTTACGTAAATATTTGGTAATAAAATGTACGTGTCCAATACGTCACTAAGTTAGTAAATTGTAATGTACTCCAATACAAATGGCGACGTCGTCATGGTGCCCTATTGGAGGGTGAGGTCTAATGTGAGGATGTTGGTGGTAGGTGACACATGCGTGCGGCTGGCGGAGGACGCGTCGCTCGCGGGGTTCACGCCCCTCATGTACATGGAGCCGGCGGCGGCCTGGGCGCGCGCCGCAGCACCCGTGCCGCACCACGCCGCCGAGCATGCACTGAGGACGCGCAAACTGCTCTTCTTCGGTACCGAGTGAGTGTTATTCATATAGAATACTGTAACGGGGCAGGCTTCCCGTAAGGTTTATTTTTGTGAATATTACGTCATATTGGTAGTATTAACTTTCCGCGAAGCCTGCCTGGCCAGACTTCGTTGCTCGGGGAGTCATTCAGCCTGTACTTGTTTTCTTCTCTCCTTTTTTATGTTGAATGGTTGGCAACGCATCGGTATTACATTTAGCATAATGTCCCTGCCATATCTATTTCGAAACGTGTTAATAAATGCGATAAAATTGATACCACGCTAATGTGGCCAGGACTTTATCGCGCAAATTACCGTGTTAGTTGACACACAAATAAACGGGAAGTGAAATTTGTATAGAACTCCATTAACGTACCTAAGCACTTAACGCGTTAATTTTATTGTTAGGATACCAGCCAACATTAACAACATATTACTATTCAGTTGAACCCTTCTCTTTACTAAAGTTGTCCGGGTATAAATTCATTACTTTTGTTCATTAAATTGTATAAAAATTGACATAAAAAATATTCTTCTGTTTACTGGATACTAGCTACTGAAGAAATAGCAATAACATTGCATTTTTTTTTTATATTTACGAATAGTTGCCGTTACAACACATGACATTATAAAACATTTCCACCAATTCACTTATATCGTCAGTCGCATTAAAAGACAAAGTTTTAATTGTTCACTTGATCGTATAAAGTGCATATAAATTATCGACAAAATAACGTCTTCAACTATAGTCACTAATTTACTTACTAAAGTTTTCTAAGTTAGTTAAAGAGTTCCGATAAAGATATAGGAGGAGTATAGTATAAAAGTTAGATATTTTAAAATAAAGTAATATTTTAGATACCTGGTGGGTGTCGAGCCTCCGGTCCTCAGGCTGGAGTGCCCCGCGGACGCGCCGCCTCGCTACGTGAGCGCCGTGGAGCGCCCGCAGCCGCATTATCCACAATTACAACACTTGGTATGATAATGAGGGTTTCATGTCGCATTAAAAACTATTTTTAAACTTGGAAAAACGAGCTTATATTTTTGTATCCGTTCTATTTTCGTACGGCTTAGTTAGCGATGCAGCCAGCGTAATCGTTGAACTCTTTGATTGCGTTCACAGTAAATCGGATAATGAGGATTTAAAAATAGATTTCTGTGTATACAGACGACAGATTTTACATATATCTTTACATGTATAAAGTGTATTTGACTTAGTCATTCATAACGATTGTGTTATTTGAATTTTATTATATGTATATACTTCACAAAATACAACTTACAACCTTATTTTAGACTTATTCTATCTATTATATTTTAGTATTGTATGTATTGTATATATTGTACTATTATGTCCGTAAAATGCCTATAAGTAAGTAAAATATATTTTGCTTGTTATAGACATACAATGGTTAATTGTATATTTAGTGAAAGCTGCATTTATCCTAAACATTGTATTTATTTATTTGCTTAGAAATGATTAAATATTTACACTCGTTATATATAGAGTCTGTTGTACGATTCTTTGTATATAATAAGCTGTCTTTATTCCGCATAAGGTAAATAATAACAGAAATTTTACAAGGATTCCTTTTGGATATAACTATGAAGGTTGTCACTGAATTGTCGATTGTAGTCTGAAGATTCCGGTCAAGAGGATGGTGCGAGTGGCTTAACGAGTGGACCGACCAGCTTGAGCGAGGGGCTCGAGGAAGTTCCTGAGACGGCTGACGAGGCCACCCGGAGACTGCTGCGCCGCAAGGAGCAGCTGGAGTCACGGAAGGCCACGCTGGAGAAACGTCGTCAGCGCATGCAGGTTTGTATAAAAGCTTCTGTGATAAAGTCTTATGGTGAATGACAGTGAAGTTCAGTGACTTAATTGTATTTTGAAGACTCCAACTTCACAGACAGACGGGAACGCCGAGAGAGACAAGTTAAAATATGTAATTGTTTTAACATTATTAATAGTCTTTTTTTTAATTCATTAGTTTTATTAATAGTAGTAGTTACATTTTTTATTTCTATAGTGGATAAACGAACGCAAGTGCCACCTCAATTTCTGAAATTCCCATCAATGGCATTATCGATGCGTTGCTGATTAAAGTGGAAACATATGTACGATCGGAATTATTTTTGGCTCCGACAATGTTATTGAAACAAATTCTAGTGGTATAGGACCTAGCGACCTCTTTTAAATCTGATGCGGAAAATTAAGGTCGCCAAATTTAGATATTAAAATGTCACTAAGCAAGGTTTTGCCAGGTTAGCTAGTAAATGATAAAGTTAGATAGTGTTTCTTACATGGTCCAACTGTTTGTAATGATAATTTGAAAATAAATAGTACTTATTATTAATTACTCAATAACCTTAAATTGCTTAAGTTGCAAGCATTTTACAGTTTAAGAGGGTTCGTTAACTGTATTCACAATTAATACTTACAGATTTTATGCTTCAACTTTACCGTTAATACTAATTATTTAGACTTCAGTCATGTTGACTTTTAATGCACATAAAATACAATATATGGATTAATAGTTAAATGTTATGACGTGCATGTTGTATAGGCGATAGACGGAGCGTGTTAATAGCACGTCACAATGTAGCGAGCGGTGGTGTTGTAAAAGCTCGGGGCGGTGTTGCTTTAATAAATTCAAAGATTAATTCGTTTTACATTACTGTATTATGTAAAAAGTTAACGTTTTCTGGTTTAATAAGCACTAGAACGAATACGTTTATGAAACAAGGAAAGTGTAATAGAGACTTTAATAGTTCTCAGGCCAATATGAGCCCGGGGCAGCCGAAACAGATATTATAGGAACTATACAGGGAACTCACTCCGTGAGAATCTTCTCGCGATTTGTTCGCGTAGATCGCGTAAACCTGTTACATTATTAAGACGCCCGATTGTGTTATAACCATAAATATAGGTACCTTATAATTTATCTTTTATCTTCGTACGACCGGCAAAAACATAACTTTATTAATGTAACGCTTTTTAATGAGATCTCACTATTAATAGGTGGCAGACGATCCCACATTTGTTTTGTAGCTTGCGATATAACTGATGTGCTAACTATCAGCTCGATAACCGAGAAATATATGTCTAGTTCATTTACTTCAAATTATAGTATCTTTACACTTTACATAGTTCGACTATCGAGTTACAAACGATCATTCAGAAGTCCAATTGTAACCGAACACTGAACAGATTTAGATTCAGAGCTAGGCATTACATCCTGATTATATCAGTCAAATCAAAAGTTAATGACGCATTGTATATATTGCAATGAAAATGTTTGGTAAAAAATAGTACCAGGGAACATGAAAATACGCAAAATTTCGTAATCACAAAACTATCTGTTTTAGCCGGGAATTACATCACATCGTTTGTAGGATATGTCATTATAAGGCTACAAAGTCTTTCGTGTGTGCTATGTCGGTTAAAATAAAATCATATGACGTCATTGTTTTGTATAATGTACCTTAAATCAAGGGCCACGAGCCGTAACGCTTCGACACGGAACCGTAGTATGTGGCTATGAATGTGTAGGGTGATTTATTTATTTATAAATGTACGATTCGTGTTCGATGCAGGAGATGCTCGGCGGCGGTGCGGGGTGTCTGGAGGTGGAGGTGCGGCCACGCTGGTTGGTGCCCGACACCAACTGCTTCATCGACCACTTGGCGCTGTTGCAGGCCGTCACCGCAGCCCCCGAACAGCCCTATCAACTCGCCGTGCCGCTTGTCGGTAAGTGAACAGTGAGGGAAGTGATTATATGCAACAGTTGAATTACAAAGTCAAAAATGTTACAAAAAAACTGCTCATAAATATAACATTCAAAAATAATTATTCGGTAAAGTAAAAATACAAAAAAAGATATGGCGCTCTATGTTTTGGCGACGAAGAATGGTATCATAAATTTAGGAAAATTCCCCCCTGGGCAATTTATTTAGCTACAATTTGAGCCTAAAGCAAAGACAATCGAGTTAAAGGTTTGCCCTTTATCTAATATCCTATACCTAATATCCTATCCTATTACCTTTTAAAGAAAAGTCAGAACGACATTTATCCATTTATTAATATCAGCAAGTATCGATTAGGACGAAAATTTGGAATTATTGCATGAGTGGTTAATCATATTTTTTTGTATAAGTTCTTCTGTGTTATACTGTCCTCTCAGTGTACATCATAGATGAGCACCCTAGAAGTATTGCCTCTGAAGGAGTTAAATGTTAATGGTATTGTAATTGACTATATAAACACGTGATGTAATGTGATTGACATTTTATTGAAACGATACCTCATGATTCGTGTTTTTATGCTGTATTAGTCTGTTCATTGCTCCTAAATTAGAGAATAATTACCGAGGAAGGAGAATTAATATGTTTACCAAGAATAGGTTTTGTGCGTACTAACCGTGTTCAATTAATATCGCATTTTTATGTATTTTCCTGAATAAGTAAATATTGTATGACACATCTGTAATTTTATTGCAGAGTTGTTACGAAACGTTTTAATTTGTAATGTTTTACCGAGAAGACCGAGAATCTCTGTCGATATATTTTCTTGTTATACTGTAAAAAGAATCTTATATTTATGGGGTACGCTTAAAATTATTTTAATGCTCTACCTTTGTTTGATGTATGACGTCATGCCAGTCATCCAATTGAATTTATAATAACAATTAATTGTATGAAATATAATTTTCTTCATTTGCGTATTATATATATATGTAAATGCGTATATTGATAATTGGTAAAGTCAATTGATTTGTTACGTGAACATGTGTTTGGTATTTGTTTTACGTTGTGTGTTTACGTAATAACAGAAGGCTAAATACAACATATTTATTTGTCATCGTCACTGTTACACGTTATAAAGTAACAAAACCGTACTAATCTTCAGAATCAGCTACGGTTGCTGCTCCTTAGATAGAGCTAGATAGAGTAGTCATAAAAGCCAAAGGAGACATAATACAAACAATACACAATCCTAAAGAAGAATATTGCTAAGTTCCAATTTGATAAAGTCGGGACTCCTTAAGTAACAATTTTAATTTTAATAATCATACGTCTATATCACTAACGAAGAAAAACGAAAAATTATAAATAAACATGTGTGTTCGCACGTACGCACGTAACTTCGTACGTACATCGTAGTTACGTACGTAACGAAACGTTGAACGCGTGTATGTCGCACAGTGGTGACGGAGCTGGAGGGGTTGGGTCGGTGCGGGCGGGTGGGCGCGGCGGCGCGCTCGGCGCTGGGCTGGGTGCGCGGCGCGGCCGGCGTGCGGCTGGCGACGGCGCGCGGCTCGCTGCTGGCGTCGCGCGCGTTCACCGCCGAGCAACACGCGCGCGCCTGCAACGACGACCGCGTGCTCGCCACCGCGTTGAACCTGCACGCGAATCTCGCCAATCTACCCACCACCGAAGCTGGTGAGTGACGCAGTTCGTGTTATTTTATTTAAATGCTAATCATTATATGTGATTTTTGCAGGTTGATAGATCGATCTCCATCCTTTAATGTATATTATGTAAAGTGTAACTTGTACCGATAACAGAATCCGGAAAAAACTTGAGGATAAAAGTAGCGATTTTTATTAATATTTTTTTAAAACATGTGATAACTAGGTACTGGTGTAATAATATCAAGGAAGGCTTTGTATATAGTTACAGGTTTTGTTCCTACTCTAGTTTTTTGTTTAAACAAGTTTCGTAACAATTAAATAATAATTGGTAGGCCAATCGGTATAATGTGTTCCATACACTATTATGATTGTTTGTTGTCAGATGTTCAAACGGAGGATGGTGGTGAGTCGAAGCGGTCGCGCGTGGTCCGCGAGGTGGTGCTGCTAACAGACGATCGCAACCTCCGCGTGAAGGCGCTGGCCGCGGAGCTGCCTGCGCGCGACCTGCCCTCCTTCGTCGAGTGGGCCGGCATACAGCATGCGCAAACCGTAGCCGTAAGTTTCCTCACGTTTTGTCTATTTCCAAAAAGTTTCTTTCACCGTTCCTTCAAGACAGAACATCTTAGCAAATAGTTGTATATTTTTTAACATGTAATTTTTAACCATCTTCATCAAATATTTTATTTAAATAGTCTGTTTGATAATAAAATTTATATGTACGTATGTTTTAAGTTCTTTAAAAATCTTTTTTTTATATAAATACCCGCAAAGTGAGGTGACTTTCTTAGATGATGATAAGTGGGTAAAGCCGCCCAGGGAGATCGGCATTTCCAAAAGTATCACCTTGGCGTTGACGTCCAAGAAAGAAGAAGAAGAAAGAAAATTATAAATTGTTCTCAAGTCAATCTCTTTTTATGCGATATGTATAAAAGTTTAACGTGAAATAACTGCAAGTGAACACACGTTGGTATATTGTTTACAGGAGTCGCAACCCGCTACTTCGGATGCTAACGCAGCAACTCAGAATTGACGAGAGTGCATCGAACACTGGAGGAGACTTCACTTTGATTGTATTCTCATTGAAATGTTTTATAATGGTGAAATAATTGTTGACTACGAAAGTGAGTCTAGAGTAATAGATATATATTGTTTAGTTGCCATCGTTCGTGCTACCGGCACAGTAAAGAGGCGAGTACTATGTGCGTGTCACCCTAGTATAGGAATTGAATAGTTTAAGTAAAAATAATACACCAATAGAAGAATATAAATAATGATAATAATAAAAATGTCATTAAGAGCTTTAGGATTCCACCTCCCGTGTTCCTGAGTTTCATTTTTCATTGTTGTTATTGTTTCCGACTTTATATTTTAAGCTATCAAATTTGCTGTTTCAGCTGAGCTATTATTTTTATTTACTTTTTGTAAAGTATTAAGTATATTTTTTACTTCTTTTTTATTAGATAGTTATACAATGAATGTAAAGTTTACGACATCGAGTACAGATTACTTAGTCTTTATTTTTATTTTGAAGTAATGAATTACAATTAACGATTTATTAACGATACGTTTAATAGTGGACTATTTCGATCATGCCTTTTGTAAAGATCTTAATGAATATTAATTGACTTAATTGCATGTAGTTTTAACGTTTTTGCAATATGAATTAACTAATGTTTGTCTCGTGCCATTCTCTATCACTCGGCAATTCGTAGCGATTGCAATTTTCTATCATTTGAAAATCTATGAAACAGCTACGACTCGAATTTGTAGCTGAATCTTGAAAATTTATTTGAACACTAAAATATTCCATCACTACTTTATATTTCAATATATTATATTACTTGTAATTTTGTTAAGTGTTTAAAATTATACAGATTTTTACTGTACTATATTGTAATGAAATCGTCTTATCGTGAGATATTCCAAATGAAATATATATTCTTCTTCTAGTTTCTTTTACGTAGTGGCTCGAAATGAAATGGTATTTTTTAAATGTGTTTCTTTTAATGTAGTGTAAAAGTATTGTGTAAAAAACAGAATATAAATTAATGACTACCATAGATTTTAAATATGATTGTGTCAAATCCTTTCACATTTTTGAAACAAATTTGATGCTGTTATTTTGTCCTAATCATGATGTTCTAATAAACCATGATTACTTCGAAGTATTCGTTTTAATTATCACACCCATTCCGGTCCTTCCTCACTTACTATGAAAGTCGGTTAATAAATATGTATATAGTCGTCATGCGGGTTTTGACGATAATTTTAAGAAATTGTACCGAAAAGTTTGCATGTATTTATTTTCATAATACATATTACTCTGACTAATTACTTAAAGATATTAAATTAGATTTGCATTGTCGCTTTCGATTTTCGGCGCTAAGTTATAATCAATTATATTATTCTAAATAGACCTTTTACAAAACTAATAGATATTGTTCGTCATCTAGCTACAAGTTTCGGAATCCAGGCATAGCGGTGTTTTGAACGTGGAACGACCAAAGTTAGATGGCACACGGCTGTAAAGGAACTGCTGTCATCTAAAGCTCATATAACAATTTGCTAGTTGTAAATTTTTCGGTTCACTGTGTTAGCGCGTGTTTGTTTTTGTATTTGCCACCACTGCCAGGTTGTGCTACAATTAGAGCCATACCTAAGCAAGATGCTAAGAAGATAAATATTTTGAATTGAAATGTACGTGGCCAGTTACTTCATTTATTACATATTTCAACATTTAGCTAGAGACCCAAGCGATATTGCCATGAAGTCTCCGGTTGCTTTTCGTTTAGGAAAAGAAATATAAATATGCTTAAAGGGGAAATAACATTCCAGCTTTTAGCTCTGAGGGGCGGGGATAATTCCGACGTTTTTAGTTTGGCGTTGGGCGCAATTACAAAATTGATAAGACTTTATTGACAAAAATTTGGTACTGGAAAACATACAAAACCCATGAGCGGGAGCTTTACACGTAGGCGAGGGGGGCGTTCTTCCTGTATTTCCCCTCATTACGCTTACTAATAATCTTGTTAGGTACTACATATAAACATCATTGCTTCTGATGATATAAGCATAATTTTATAATGGTAAGGTGTTTTCATGACATTACATGTGATATTACCCCATTAGATTTTATTTATTGCCACGTAATTTTAAATTGTTTAACGATCTCCGATTTACGCAACATCGCGTTGAAGGTTAGATTGGACTCAACAGAACAAAACATGTACCGTGAATGTTGCACTACGAACACCGAACAATCAAGACGACATCCACGTTCGTTGGGTTAAATGCTGTCAAGGGATTATGGGATGTTATGAAAAGGAATCTTTCGTGACCACTTCTGAATATTGAATAAACCTCTCGATAATGTAATGAATAATAGTAATTCTATTTATGGTCGTACAAGTGAGAAATTCCAAAGTTTAAGACTTGAGCAATGGGAATTGGCAATGTTCCGAGGCGAGGCGGCGCGCACCGGTGCCGGTGCGGAGGTAGTAAAAGCCCCGTTATTCTTATTTACCGTGCGCATCTCGCTTTAGGCGCTCGTGGCTAGTTTATTTACTATATAATACTTATAACTAATGGTGATGGACACGTGCACCGTGCATCTTACTTATTAACGTTAACTTCCTTTATTAAATTTGTACTAGTAAATCACCTACCTTTCTTTTTGAGAAACTAAAAAAATTACTGTTGCTTCAAAATTTCACGAGGCCTTTAAATTTTTCTTTTTCTTTCCCAATTGATGCTTTTTTATCGTGATTGATAATAATAATTTTTAAAGTTTCATTAATTTATCTTCGTTGATAACAGCAATACGACGGTAACATTTAAAATTTTAATAGAATTTCCATACTAAACTCCCGGTTTTGTTTATCATAGAAAAACAGATTCATATTCTGGGATACAAAGTATTGTGAATTGTAGTACTCTAATGACACATTATTAACTATAAGTTACAAATATATAAGAATCCAAAAATATAACTGTTACCTATGTTTGGCCTCTTATAATGGTAACGGACTGAATCATAATCAATGCGTCAAAACTGTGACTATTTTAATAGTTTTAAACAAACAAGTTCATTAGCGTGCTAAATTGGCGGCCACATCTGCGTTGTCCATTAATTAACGTGTAAGGATAGAGATGTGGCAAAGACATTATAGTGTATTAAATTACTGTTTATTCTAGTGTCTATTCGCATATTCAACATCGACCTGAAACTTTGCATTTGGTCCATGAAAATATACATTTTATAAAATGCTTCGTTTAATTATAATGAAACTAGTTGTAGGTAAGTGTACATATTTTCTACCCAATTTAACGGTATACCTCTCAACCTAGGCGTCTGTATCATGGTTATGGTAAAATTGGCTACTAGATTGGATTTAGGCAATTTATAAAATATGATTTATATACGGGTAGACATTGTTAGTATGGGTAGTTGTATTTACTAAGTTACTTAGACATTCATTTTAAATATATAAATATTCAGAGTTAGCAAATATTTGCTACGTGGAGGCTTTCTAGTTCCGTGCCTTCAGGGCAATGTAAAATATTGTACTCGGCACTTTACCCAGTGTTATTGTCATGGTTTTGGTGTGTAGTGCCGCCCACAACATTGAACAAACGTTCAAACAAGTTACATACGGTATTTTTGCATGGCGTCTTTGCAAGCCACTCTACAAATCACTACATAAATGCTTCAAGGCAAGTGTCAATAACTTTGTATAAATAAATGATATGTTATGAATTAAGAGTGAGGAGATTGCATCGTATACTATGTAAAAGCATAGTTGAGCTTTGACTCATTAATGGTTGGCCACTGAGCACGGTCCCTACTTCCTATTAAGGTCTATGCTATTTAACAGCATGCATGATCTTATATTGAAAACTTCAATGTATAGACCACATTTCTTTTCATATGTAAGAAATTAATTAAAAATTTGTTTTTTTTACTTTTAACCCACATTTGTTTACATTTTAATCATTAACAGACTAAGCGGTACTCCTTGTGTTTTAGGAAATTTACAGAAAGCCTTAACATTAGAAAAGTGGTCAATCCGGTCACTCAATGTAATCAAAATCATCCAGATCATAAACTATACGTATTCATTTAAATTTCCTAAAAACCTGTCCAGAATATAAGATTTGATAGAATTTAATAACACCGCACACAATAAAATTATCCTAACGGGTACTCTTTGGTAACTTATTATAGTGTATCTTACTATATACGGCCCAGACTAAATTGTTCTATGAATTAATTGTTAAAACAATTTCATGCATATTACGACTTCGTTCTTCATGTATATTTCTGATACCATAAAATAGAAAATTTATATCATCGCTTATCGTCAAAATTTATAGCCGAATCACAAATTTTAAAGATATAAAAATGAAACAGCACACTTTTATTATGTGTACGTATTTAGTATCCTGCCGTCGAATCCCCAATACATACGTAAACACCTAATAAGTACGCATCCATTTCAATGAAGGAATTTAAATTATAGACTTTCGCAGAGAATCATTGACTTATTGGAAATTCTGATCCGATAGTTGAAAGAGATGCATCAGGAATAATGACAAAATAACGGGTAACGCATTGACAAGCCATTTGGCTAATGCGTGTGACTGTATACGAAGGGTTGGCCCTATTTATGTATTAAGATTGTCAGGACTTCGTAGCATACGTATAAAATATTAAGTACCCATTAAAGTTGGTAACTGTTTAGGTAATCACGACTAAAATAGTACAGGTATTTTCAGAAGGTATATTATGAATTATTTTGTAAAACAATTTCTTTGATGGTTTTATAGTATTGCTTACATTTGTTGTTACACAATTTGTATAATTTTAAGATCATGTCTTTGAACAGTTTGCTGCACAAAAAAGCAGACGCATTACTTAAAAACTATGATAAGCACAATTTATTTTGATACTTACCTATACGAATAGTTTTTGAGAAACAATTAAATATGAACTGTGATTGGTATCATTAGTGTAGAATAGTTTCCTAATTATCTCGAATTTAATTAATGAAGTATTAGGATACCTACTTGGCTCTTTATCTAGATGATCTTTATACATATTTATAAGCTGGTGGGATCAGTACTAGTATAGAAATATCAACTTACGTCTACATATCTTTGCACTTTTTTAATAATTCGTAAGAAGTTTTTAGTTTCGTGCTTAGGTCATTCATTTGCTTAATAATTGGTTTTATCATTAATTGTTAGGTACTGGTTTTAAAAGTAATTTGATAGTCTTAAAGAAGTAATTTTAAGCTTTCAAGAATGTTATTATCAGGTACTATCTTTAATAGTTACGTTGTAAAGCCATAGAAAAATCGTTAAGTAACTTCGACCTTTTATTTATGTAAGTAACGGACACACCAATAAAGGGACCGATATTAGGTAAGAGTGAGATTGAAACTGTAAGGATCATCAATGTGTTGATAGTCAAGAAGAACGGAACATTTCACGTTTGATTATAGAGTGAGGATATCAACAAGCCCGTCAGATAAATAACCTTACGTGATTACCCTGCATAAATACCTAACTTTACACATTGGAGTTAATTGCGTGTTACCACTTACTAGCAAATTCCGAGTGTATTTGGCGTTATTGGTTCCTCTGTTGTGTGCGAGGTGTGCGGTGAAGTGAGGTCGTTTACGCTCAATTTTAGATGTATTCCTTTATATATAATTTACATGAAACTCTTCTTCATAGGTAGTAAAACAGAATAATAGTTATTTATAAATAAATGATAGTTGATTATAGAAGTATGTATATGACTGATAGACTTTAGTGGTCATATTCATAATATATGTTTGAAGAAAAAATATTTAGGTGATATTGAATTTGATTTAGTATTCAAGTAAATTCTTTAAAAGCGATACAAAATCTTATGTCTCTTATAAAAATAAACCAAGGCTAGTACTGTATCCAAGTGTTGACGATTTTGGTCACAAAAGCCTCTTTTAGCTTTTGTCTTTAAACAGCCAGATGCTTGCTGTGTGATTATAATCTAACTTTCACAACTTCGCTGACTGGAGCCCGTACTCCAGACAATGTATTAGGGTTAGAGGTTAAATCGATAACTCATTGGTTAAGTTCGTGGCCAGTTTAATACACCCAGGTTGTTCTGAACCGGCATTGAAAATATACATATCTGCTGTGACAACGAGTTTTGTTTCTGAGTTTTTCGAGAATAAAATATGTAGAGGCTTCTCACAAAATTACGTACATGCGATAAGGGTGACTACTGTAAAATACGTAAGAACAAAAATTATTGTTAATTTTAATATATCTAATCGTATTCCATGTCACAAAATTATTTAAAGTAAACAAGAACCATTCCAAAAGATATTGTTTAGAAAATATCTTCGTTAGTACAGCATTAGTAGGTAAGTATTGCAGGGACTACTGTTTTTAACCAGAGATTAATACCTGAATATTATGTATGTATAACGTAATATTATATTTTCAACATGATCAAATCGTTTTATATTCGTAATATTACTTATTCAAATGTAACTACAAACTACAGATCGCGAGAATTTGCGGGATCCGCAAATTAATCACGCATAATGTAGTAACACCAGTCATGGACCAACTATTAATGATAAGCTTATACTATTAAATAAGTATTCAATATTATTACATAAACATGGCTGTAACCCAATAATGCCACCATACACGTCAAGGATCTGATCGTAAAGAATAAGGCCTACCCACCTCCACCACGCTGATCGTATGGATTGATGGGTAACCCATGTGTCGGAAGTTTTTATGGCATCCATAGGCTTCCGATGTGACTTAACGATTGCTAACTAAAGACGGCTATAAGTGGCTGAAGTATGGAAGCCCTCAGGGAATTTTGCCTCATCTAACTACCTACCGTTCCTGTTACGTAAGTCGGTCAATGATTTAGGATCAACGGCAAACACCTGCCTATAAGATAATAGTAAAATAAGGTGATACATTTTTATAAATTCTATTCTACTGCAATTTATGTGTCCATTATAGGTATTATTAGGTATAGCTTTTTTACGCTGCAAGCGGGAAGTTCCGGTTTCGAAGTTTACTATAATTTCCTAAAGGCGGGTTTTGTCGGTAACATGATTCACGCTCTTCGGTTAGAGTATCTCACGTTAACCCATAGATCATTGTTATACCTATCAACAAAAATAAATCATTACATCATGTCTAAATATAGGATGATACAAAAAATTTTGGTATAATTCGTAACATTCCGTAAACACATATTCCAAAAAATTATTACATGTTCAATTTAAAGTTATTCTGCACAAAATAAATGTATTAATTATGACGTTTGTCATATGTATTTGTGTTTTTTTAAATATGCTATCTCAACTCTTAGGCTATCGCAGATAACTTCTGGACATCGCTACTTCAGTGTACATGACAAAACACAGCCTTTTAAGAAAGATTTATAGCATTAGGAGCGCGGCTCTCTGTTGCGAATAATTTTGGATAAATACTATAGATAAGTCTATGCCAGTCACAAGAGAGTCAATACTGGTGGAAAATATTGCATACCCGTCGTATCCCACATATAAAAAACTTAGATTATGAGAAGTCGTCGTCCTCAAAGACGCCGTGTATCATTTGAAGATTCCATCTTTTCCTTCGATGAATAAAAGGCCACATCATTTTATCAGGTCAAATGTCAGAAGCTCGCCTTTTAGTAAAAAATAAGATAATAGTAGGTACTCTTAACAATTTAATGACTAAAATCTCTGTAGACGTCATAATGTTGACATCATCGGGAGCAGACATCCGGTTGGATCTAATCACTATTATCTCAATAAAAGTATCGTGTTTCGAGTTCGTTGCTCATTTTATTAAGTAATGACGCTTACGACAAGTCGGAAGATTAAATTAATTAATTGTTTTTCAGGTACAATCGCATGAGCACTATGTTGATGTTGGAGAACTTGCTAAAAATGAATATTACAATAGTTCACATAGCTTTTAGCAAAGGACGTATATGCAAGGTCTTACAATTTTGTGTACAATAACCCTCTACGCCTCTTAGTGTTGATATTTCAAAATCACGATTTGAATACTTAAAATTCGTTAATTTCGTTAAGAATTGATAATTTTATTCGACGATTGAATTTTTTACTAAGTAATCAATGAATCGTGCGTTGGGACGGGGCGGGTTAGCTCATCCGGCAAGCATTTGGGTGGTTTTTGTGATCGATGCCGCATGAGGAAGGCCTTAGCGAACACGATTTTAAACAAATGACGGCATAAGTTTACTCTGTTGGTTTTGTAATTTTTACATAAACTATCTTATAAGGACACTTCACCACTTTGGATAACATAATATTGAAGTCATATGAATAGTGCCCTTTCGTAACTGAAGGTGCTTCTTGATTTCACGATGTTTTTTAAAATTTGTACCTAGTTCACTAGTACGTCATACCTCAACAGCATGTGTCACGGTCAGTCATTGGATGGTTGACCGTTATTAGAAAATGATTAATTAGCCGCTATTCTGTTTAGATTGCAACTTAGGGCAGCGAGAGGTGTGTGATCCACTGTTCCTTCAACCGTAAGGAAACAGTGTGAAGAAGTATAATATATTTCATATCATCTTAAGTGTACCCATCCGTATGAATTGCCATATATAAATCGTTTGTCGTGGACCGTACCTATGTATTAAACGTCTTAAAAATTAGGTACCCCTTAGAGTTACGGCTCTGTTCTATACTTTAATTCAATTCTATTTATAGACATGATTATCTTACGATTAGATTGTTTGGAGTGAAGATGAAGAATCTCTTAACAGCTGGTATTTCCGTTTCTTGACTTATTTTATTAAATTAAATTTTCGTTTCGTAGTCAGAGGTAGCATCCGCATCGGCATGCATTTAAACCGTTCGCGTTGGCTTAATAGTTGAAGATATTACTTTAACTTAGTCAGAACTAGGTTTTTTAGCTAATGCAATAGTAATGGAAATGTAGAGAGATGTTGATGAGATTGTCATTTTATGACCCTATTTACGTTAATTCCAATGGAGTATATGAAGGCAATTCAACTGCCATTGCTATTTCTATAACATTATAGATATGAAAAAAATAAGCAGGTTTGAGGTCCAGTCAATTCCATGACAAATCATGGTATATCAACAACTTTTTTTTCATTTGGTTCTACACGTTTGACAAAAAAGAAAAACGATTGGCTGAGTTCTAATCTATCAACGTAACAGAAACATAATATAAAATATTTTACACGTTGTTAAACCAATCACAATAACATTGGACTTAATCAATCAATGTTAAAATGTTAGCGATATAGTTACATACGCGATAAGATTAAAATAAACTTATGTTACTCATTCCCGTAGAAAATTGGAGTTAAACTGTGCAATGTGTCGTGAAAATCGTTACAATTGTAGTTAATATTCATATATTGGTATATTACGTCATTTTCATTACTTCGTAGTGTGGAAAATATTGAACTTCGTAGTGTGGAAATATTAGTTTAACTAATATCAATAACGTACGGCTATGAATCAATAAAAGACGTAAATTAGTTTTTTACTTTTAAACGCAAATAAAAATGTGGCAAATAATGAAAAACCCTAATTTTTATTTATTTCTAACGGGATTTTCTAACTACAGTTCCTCCTACAGTGGAGGTTTCTCGCTGATATTCATAGTCGGCAGGGAATAGTGGAAATGCAAGATCGTTTACCTTACCCTATAAAAAAGACACCTGGGACAAATAAATATTTCAATTTAAATAATATCACATTAGCTTTGTTTTCGTAAAACCTTTTCCTATTAAAACACGTAATGTATGCAGCAGAATGTCACGTGTTATGTTAATAGTATAGACTTCGTTGTTTTTTGTCACGGTATTCATTCATAACATTGAACGACAGTCACGCATGCGCATTACTCGCCCAACATTAGACATCAACGACTTTACACTGTAGTTAATTAACGGAAACTAAAGTTATGCGCAGTTCCTTATCAAAACTATATAATATATTTACGTAAAATTGTATTGAAAGTTAAGTTAAGATTAAGCCCTTGCAAAAATAGCTCAAAATTAACTTAATGTATAGGTTACAATAATCATTTTTTTTTCACCGACAAACGAAAAACAAGACACTTTATGTAATTGGTCACTGTCACCCTTGTACATTAGTAACATCGTCGGCATTATCTATGCGTTTAGTCCAAAACGTACCTATCTACCTGTTATAAATGTCAGGTAATTAATGTTTAACGAAAATCATATTGTTATTGTAATTTTATATTCCAAATATCCAAAAGCTATGTACATAAGGCGATGTGTCCGTCCGTGTATATAGATGCTGCATAATTCGTAATGAAATTTGTTTAGAAGTGGAAAATAAAATTTATTTGAGAAGCACGTGGAAAACGTTTTAATTATATATATTAATGTATAATAAGTACCTAAAGTAAATGGTCCGGCAGAGTTCGATTGGAGATGTGTTTAAATATTTGACTTTTGAACTTTTTGAAACGGTTGGTAGTAGGAGCAAAAAATTAAGCTGACTAGGAGGTACGTATATTAACCAAATATCTTAATGATTAAATGATTCTATATGTAAATGTGTATCAATGAAAAAAATATATTTCAAAAATCTTTTCTAAGTTCACTTTATTTCATGGAAGCGGCCAGTCCCGGCTTAAATATAGCCTATGTCACTCAATAACGTAGAATTCTAAATACAAACTTTACCCCTTTATTATATAGGGAATCAAATACGCAACAACGTAATGGATCTTTTAATAAGAATGACATGATTTTCACGAAAAATATCAGCCTGTGTCATTCTCCGCACAAAAAATCATACCATTACAGCGCTCTGTTGCGCCGTGAAAGAAGGACAAAGAAACAAATACACTTTCCTATTTATAATATTAGTATGGTTGCTTATGTTCACATTCAAGCTCTTAGTCCACAGACTCCCACCAACTAGAGCAATGAATTTGCCAATATAAAGTGCAGACTATTAAAAGTATCATAAAAGTATTTTCTGATTGCTGTAAGTTTTACTTTTTTATTTTATCTTTTGCGATGTTGCGAATGAGATTAAACGATAAATTTATATGGCACTAAATACTAGTTGTTTAGGTAGCACAAAATGCAGATAATATGTGTATTCGTTTCTGTTATATTCTTCGTCGGAAAATAAAAAGATATTTAAAGAGAAATCTATGGACTGAAATTATATTGGATACAATAGACATTTGGACGATAATGATACCTTCCTGAGGTATTATAGTCCGAACTCCAATCAACATTTTTGCTCGAGTCTTCACGGAACTAGGGTGCCATGATAGCCATGTTTTGTAACAAATAAAGAAGCGAGTATTAATGAAGTAGCATACTGTGGAACCTAAATTTACAAACATTTAATAAGCATAATAATATATTCACACCTAATTATATGTTTGATTCAAGCAAAATAGGGATAATCTGTGTACTTTTTGCTTCGTGTTAAATGATGAAAAATAATTGCGTATAGAGGTCAACATTATAATTTAATAATAGAATCTTTAAAATGTCAATCCACCTATCCTACGTTTAATTTTATATTTTGTATTGTATTATCCTGAATCACTCTAATATTCTTGTGAATATTATGTTATGTCCATTCAAATCGTACCAAGAAAGGTTTCCAAACACAATACACGAATTTGTATCTTTTGAATATACTGTGATATTGAAATAAAAGTTAAAGAAAACGTGATCATGACGAAATTATTACATTGTTTAGTAATGTTTATTCTAAGAGAAATACCCAACGGTGTAAAAAATCACGCATTTCTTCTTAATAATTTGTTTTTATACGAATTTATTGCTCATAATGTAATGTATACTGACCAAAGGTGACTCGGAAAATAAACAAAAGCTGCGGTTGTATAAGCATAAGTATTTGATTTCTTTGTGAAGTCTGTTTGCTATATGATTAAATGGCTAATTTGCTCATGAAGTTGTTAAAAGCAATTAGAGGATAGTGATACCAGGGGATGTAAAATAATAAAGGTAAATTACAAGTGCACTGCGGGATGACAAAATAGCTAATGCACTAGACGTGAGAACACGCTAATGACAAAGAACTGCGATTTGACTTTGGCTTACATAACGCCATTTCTAAATTAATTTAATTCGCAGTGAACGATCTTGAAAACAAAAAACCTAATTAAATTTTTCTCCTGTCTTAGTCATAATCGTTTATTACAAATGCTTTGAATGTAATATTACGCATTATTTTACGTTCGGTTCGATTATATTGTAAGATGGGAGTCGTTAAGCCATGTCGAAGACGATTGGACTATATCTATAACTACCTATAAGAAGTTTAGACGCTTGACTTGGCAATGCATAGAAGCACTAGGCTCAAGTATGCTCTTAGAATGAGAATTCTGTCCATTGCAATGGGTTACTTAATAAGATGAAATTAGTATTGAATTCTGCATGTGTGTTAACTCCTTACAAACATTTTTCTTTGTAAATATATGTTGTTATCAAGAATAAACGGTGCCAGTATAAAACGAATGATCCAGGTAGCTTAGTGCTAGCATGTAGGCCTAGCTGAGATACCCTTGAACCTAAGTGGCAGCTTGCGGCCGCGTTGCCAATGACCCCGAACGCGGCGCCCGCGCAACTCTTGCGCCACGTCGCCGGTTGCTCCGTTCGCTAATTGTTACATAACAACTAAACTACACCGCCACAGACTATTGCACTGACCAAATATTTTATAATGCTATTTAATGTATGTTTATGTAACCATTCACAGCTACGTGCGAGACAAATATAATCTAGCTAACTGTTTGCGGAAAGAACGGAATCTCCGCCGCTTAGACCCGAACGTGCTGTTACATTTGTAGTATCTACGAGATCTGCATGTGCAAGTATGTAGGTACGCTATTACTCTTTTTAATGAGTTATGGCTTTTGCGACGCTCCGATCTTAATCTTAGTATTATGAAAAATTATACGTCCTATATCAAATGCCGCAGATGTTTACTAGTACCGAAAATATACGTAGCAAAATATAAGGTTATATTCGGGTGCATAAACAGGTTTTCAAACGCGAATACAGCTTCCTGCCAAGTCAGAAAGTAAGGTAGAGTCACTGAACTTGCACGGCGCTTGCTGCTTCGTAGTTTTGATTGAAAATAAAGTTATTGTCCTATTTATAGATATGAATATTATTTATTGCGACTCCTTTGTTATGTCTCGAATCTCATTTTTTACGTAACTCACTCCAATAACTTAGACACTGAATGTTTAAGTGTAGTAAAACAATACTTAGGCTATGTTTGCTATTGTTACAATAACAGTTACATCTTTATAACGTCTTTTTAAACGTTATCAGTAGGTAAAGAAAGGTCCATTATTACTTTTACGTATATACCTAACCTGACTAATATTATTTGTAATATTTTAAGGGCTCAACTTATAATCGTATTCATTTGTAATATATATCCAGCGTTTTTTGTTACTTTAAGTTTTAAGCAGTAACTTTGCTCTTTTCTTTAACGTTTCTATAACAATATTTTATAAAATCTTCGAGATTCACGCTTCTGGAATATATCTGGATAATATATCTGTGGGCCACAATTTATTTATCATATTAATGTCTGTTCGGTCAGTATAAGAACCCGGGATTCTACATTCTCGGATAATTCCCGGCAACTGG
>DWPA01000881.1:0-21321 GCA_018251375.1 Calpodes ethlius
GCTACTTATTTCCAATCCAGTTCTGTTATCCATCTAAAATGCGTTGTATTACTTTACATCATTACAATTCCAATAAAATACCTAAGTACGGATACGCCGCAAAATACACTCGGTCATATTACAATTGATTGAATCTATGAGCACTATTTATGACAGTGCAATCGGTCATCGATAGGTTGTAGTGCGGGCCAGTTGTGTCCGTCATCAATTCTGTGACACGATCGTATGTAGACGTTCGATATTTGTGTTCGGTACGTACGCCGGGACGCCGCGGCCGCTGCCGGAGCCCCGCTGGGAGGACCGGAGTTACGCCTTCCAGAGATTAGGTTTCTGGCGTGTACCGCGTGTACTGCGCTCGGAATCTTCGAGATTGCCTTTATCAGCATCTCAATGATGTCTGTCGCACCGAGCAGCGGGGAACTGGCTCGTTTGGAAGTTATTGTACCATTTTATTAAATCATTCCGTAGCTTTCACCGTTTTAAACGTAACGGGTACTCACCATGACGGTAACCCGATCAATTGATGTCAGCTGGACCTGATATATTAATGTAAATTAGATATGTAATAGGTAAATTAATTTAATTATCCAGCTCATGTTTTCGCAATTTTTCGTAATTCTTTTTTTACAATTAGATCTATATCAAATGACAGTGTGAAATTCACACGCACCGCCAACTAGGCAACCCCTTCTTTCGTGTGTGTAGTGTGTTACAACTTCGCAGGCAGGGTCACTACCGACTAGGCTACGGGGCCGTCAATATTTTATACTTTTTGAATGCGAGGTGAAAAAATGTTTTAACGTACAAACCAACGATAGAGTTTTTACTCATCTTTCATCGTTCAGCCGGCTCCACACGATAGCAAAATATATTTAAATAAAAGCCAACAATATATTGTTATTGACAAATAAAATAAAAAATTCTATATAGACTGTCATTAATCTAGTCACAGAGAGTAAATAAACAAAATTCTAAAAATATATTTCATACCAGTAACCGTTCTCACTTTACTTGAGGGATCTTTTAGTGAGTATTACAATCATGTACCTCCTACATTACTTTAGTCATCAATAGTTTCCAAACGCATCATCACCGCAAGCAAAATAATGAGAAATGTGCAGATGTTGTTCTTATAAGATATATAAATTTAAAAACTAAAAACTTCAACTGTACCTAAAGAATAATCTAAAAAAGCAACAATGTCGATTATCGTAATTAATTAAAAAATAATAAATTCCAGTAGATTTTCTTGGACAGGCTTGACTTTGCAAAAAGTTAATTGTCTTAGGAATGTGGGGAGTACGCATCCCCCGCTCGGCTGACCTGCCCCCGCCCCTCCCTACGTGCCCCCTTGCCCTGCTCCGGAGGTCTGATGGAAGTGCTCAACGTAATTGACAGTGACACAAGAGAGTAACCACACTCACAGAAGGTACAGTAAATGAAATTCGTCACCATCATTACCTTCGTGCGATTTAGTTGCTTGGAAACATGGTTTGCTGGAGTCTACAAAACATTTAGCGACAGTTCATAAAATATTGCAACGGTAATTAATACAAAGGAGTGTCGCAATTATTACTTTTTCTATAGTTTTTAGTGACTAGTTGACTATTTGTAATACAACAATATAGACTTTTCCGTCATTACTAACTCTCAACTTTAGTTCTCGTGTAGGCATTAAACTCCTAGTTTTTACGACAGCTCTGTGCACTAGTTACTCCGTGAGTCCAACCACCGCCATAGATCAATCACCAGCCAGCCGCCAGCCGCCAGCGGCGCAACACTTCACCAATCCTCACGAATTCGAATTAAATGACAATTATTCTGGAACAATCCACTCGAACTATTGTTCGAGACTTTAAAGTTCACGCAATTAAGATATCGCGGCGAGTGATATAGGACGGAGGCGGATCAATATTTTACACAGTGGCAGGTGGATTCAGAGGTATTGTGTGACATTTAGTTGGTGTCCGTTCCATAAATTATCACAGTCCCCTTTACCTCGCGGACGCACCTCCTGTACAAGATATGGAACACGGAGCTACTTCACATTGTTAGCTAACTAATTTGAAGTTAAGTCATTCATTATTTCAGTGGTCTCTATTCGAACTACGCAATTCTTATTACAAGTCAGTTGTTACATATTTAGTGAGAGAAAATATGAAGACAAATCCACATAGGTACGTAAATCTATTATATTATTAAGTCTATGCGAATTCTCGTACAAATAAATAAATGTTCTGTACAACGATTGTCTCTGCATTGACCCTGATAATGTTGTACAGCCACATTGACGTTCAACCTTTGGTGAAGGCCACGGGATGTCACACCCAGGGCTTTCACCTACTTATTTTCACTGATTGTCAACGTCACGACACTGCGGGCGTAATTACCATGAATTAGCAATTAACACTGCGACTATCCATTGCAAAATGTTGAAATAATGTGAAATACAGGTGAAGGTTTCGTCCACTTCTGTTAGCTGTACTAATGAAACCAGACAGACTGTATATTAAGTATAACATTGTGTTACTATTCAAGTTGTACATGATTTAATCTCATAGACTTAAATAGAATGTACCGCTCTCAAATGACATGTTACCTTGATACCATTTCAAATATTCCCATCGCCTTCTAAGCAAACAAAAGAAGACGTTTCCGGGTGCCAGACCTCCATCCACAAGGGGACAGTCCATACTATTTTGCAGGTAACTTAATGCTTCAATATGAAGATTCGGAGGGACGCATACTAACAGATAGATGTTGTGTTTCATGTCAGTTCTCAGCATTACGCACGGAATCGAGATGTAGTAGGATCGTAGTTGTCAAAAGAATCCACCCACGGAACCACTTAAAGCATTGATGGACCGGCATGTTCATCCTTAATCAGGAAAGATAAGTGTACGTCACTGAACGTCTATGGAGCGGAGCCCACGATCGATTTGATCAATTTCAGCATTCGAGCCGAGTGTCGATTACGGCCTGCTGCTGTTATCTGCCGACAGAGGGCGTCAGGTTTAACTATCGCTCATTAGCCTGCGCGGGCGCCGTCACCCGCCGCCGCGCCGCGAGCTATCTGCCGCGTGCCGTGACGTGCCTATCGTGACGTTATCTGTTGCGGCCGATTGAGGGATACGTGACGTTCTAATAACACAAGTCTTATTTTAACATATTTCCGTGATGATGTGAGAGCTAGATATTAGACTATTAGATTAATGAGCTGTTAGGATAAAAAATGATTTTCAAGGGATCGCTAAAAGAGTGCTTAATTTTATTTGATCCGTAAATTAGTACACTACAGATTTCGTGGGTTTGCTGTTGTTCTGGCCCTATGCTGCCTGTCGATAGTCATAGAATAATCAAAGCGTTGCCAGCCAAAAATACTAAAAGCCACGGAATAGTGTCACAAAAAAATTATTATTGCTAGAACAATAATATAGGGGTGAGTACCGTTAGATTACCTATTAAATTAGATTACCAAATGAAGTGACATGGCGTCCTGAGATGGTTGGCTTATTTTGTATGGTTCGAGGATGGATAGTGCTGGTGCACCTAATTGTCCACTGCGTGTTGTGTGAGTCTACTCTATCACTAATCAAACTATTTTTAATACCGTCCTTAACAGGTTTACGCGGCCAGAGTCAGTAACGGCTAATTCCCACAGCGAGCGTCGTTCACAAGCAAATACCAAGCAACGAGGAAATGGGATTACGTAATGTAAATACAATTTTAATTCAATTGCATGTGTGAAGAGATCTAAATATCTCAGGCCCGGCTCCGTTAATGAATGTGCGATCCAATTTAAACCTACTTGTTACTGTAACGGGTCAGCGCGAGCGTCCGAACTGGCGGACAAACTCGACTTCACGCACGGTGACGCGAGCGGGCCGGCGAGCGGGCCGGCGAGCCGGCGGCTGGCGGGCCGGCGGGCCAGCGGGCCGTTCTCAGGAGCGCAACTCATAAAAATTAACCCATTAACATCAATTACACCACTACACGAACATCGCGCGGCTACTGACCTGGATGACAAGCACGGCTCGCCGTCGGATACGTTTATTATCCGTTAGCATTTTCGACATTCGAATCGTACATGAAATGTCATTATTTCTATTTACGTACTATAAAAAGGATGCACTGAAGTAGATTAGATAAGATTAATTTTAGTCACAGTATTATTGAAGATGAAGATGAGATCTTATTGATGAGTCTATACTATTGTATGTATTAAATTACTCAAGTAATTTTATGGAATAAAAATCAAAACTATGAAATTTAATTTGTGTGGTTTAGAAAACACTCTTGCAGCTTCGGCCATAACTTTGTATACCTTTTATTCGAGCGAGCACAGAAGTAACTTTGAATCAATAAATGCAGGTATTTTTAGTTTTTGGAATTCGCAGCATATCGATGGTTCGAGAACCGCCAAAATGTTCGACAGCGAGCATGCAAGCCCCGCGGTGGGCCAGCGCCGTTAATGCAGATGAGTTCGCGGTCATCGCGTCGTTTATCATAATGATATAAAACACAGTTTGAACGATCGCTCAGTATGTAATGACGGCGCGGCGGTCGCGCGGTCGCCGGTCGGCCGGTCGGGGCCGCGGTGGCACGTAATGGCCGAATTAAATTGGGATAGAAGCGTTAAATAAGTGAATTCTCCGAGATGTTTTTGCCGTCTAGTGATGTACGAGCCCACTCTGGTGGCAGTTAAATTAACTTAATGCTGGACAACAAATTAAATTATAATGTTTATATTTCATTAACATGTATCTTTCAAGCATCGTCGTTGCAGACGTCGAGTGACTCGAGTAATTCCTCCTTTCTCCTGCTGCACTGGATGTTTGTAACCGATCCGTCTGGTAAACATTACTGTTATCTCGAGTCCGATCACAAATAGTTGATCCGACTAAACTATTACATTTTTGAAACACTAGTTATTAAGTGAAAAGGAAATTATGCAGTATTTATAAATGTTAAATATCTATAGATATCCCGGAGACGTCAGCGGCATTGACATAAGAACGACACGTGCAAACTTTGTGATATAGCCTGCAGGTGCCGATAACATATAAATAGTATCAAGCAACTGGTAGTCACAAAATGTTCCAATTGATCATGTTCGGTATTGAACCTGAAACCTAACACTGGTTATACCCCCACGTTGTTGTATGTCAAATAGGCACATAATAATTAAAAAACGAATAATTCGTAATCAAGGTATATTAGGTATCCACATATTAACATACTAGATGTTGTCTGTGGCTTTGCACACATGTGAGAAAAGAACAACAATAAAAATGTTGTCAATTCCTTGCTATCACTAGTTGCTAGGCGAGACTTTGTTGTCAGACACTTGAATTTGGCTAATATACGCATCGCAATGGATCTTTCCAGAGAAATGAGACGTTTATTCGCAGTAAAAAGTAACCTATAGTGACTACTCGTTGTCCCAACTATCTCTAAACCAAAAATCATACTGTTGCAACGCTCCGTTGTGCCGTGAAAGAAGGACGAATAAACAAACAATCACACTTTCGCATTATAATATTAAGGAAAATTACGTACTACATCGCCTTTACCGATAAGACCACTTTTTGTGTATCATCTCTAATAATATGTGACCATTTCTTGTTACCATTCGTTTTTGGTATACAATAAAGAGTCATGATATTGTATCTGTTAGTGAGTTGTTGTAAATCACATGTCCCCTCTCTATACAGTAGCAAGTCATGCACCGTAATGGTGGCTTGGATTAATCGGGCTGACCGCAGCCTCCGCCGCCGCCGCGACCCACCTCGTACAATACAAGTTTACTAAAACTACTGCACTCGGTTACACGACAACCGTATGAGTTAAAAGAGAAAAACTATATCCTATACGTATACAATTATAACGGCTAGACGCTTAATTTCATAATTTCATGTTAGTATACAGTGAGAGGAGACCCGAGCCCAGCAGTGGGACAATTATGGGTTGTAATGATGATGATGATGATACAGTAAAGCATAAAAAGACGCATAAAATCAAGAATGCGTTTTTTATTATGGAAATTGGTATTTAAAGGGTAATTACAAAAAAGTCCATTTATGACAACATTTTCATGTTAGTAAGGTAGCTTTTAATGTTTCCTTGAAATGGTTACACATCGCGTACGACTGTTGCGGTTTTAAGCGTTACTGTTGAAAGTTTATACGACGTAGTTTTCATCTACAGTTTAAACTCATTATAAGTAATGAAGAGCGTTGTATATGGTACAATCAACTGGTTTAAATAGCCATTCAGTTAAACGGCTTTTCCTTTCATTGAACAAAGATATTTAAATAACCTTCTGGTTTTATAGTTGAATCGTTTGGTGCTGACTTAAGGACGTAATATTGAAGTTGTACTTAAATGTTTCGCCAACATGGCGCTAGTTAGGTTTTGTTTAAAGATTGGCGTCAACAGATAGAGATTTTTGATTGTATAAAAAGTCGTTTAGGTGTGAAAATATTATCAATAAAAGTTCCCACATTTGCGTACATAGAGGTCATAAACAGTTGTATTACCTGTAAGTGATAAATTAATATATCAACGTAACATAAAATCACGTTACACTTCCCAACGGAAGCCCGCAACAAAAAAATAATACCTCGTGACATGCGTGAGTTAACGTAACCTAACCTTACTTCCGGAGTTACTGCTGTACCTGGCTAGAAACTGTATCCTTTCAGTTCTTCTTTTAAATGGCTATAAATTTGTTATTGTAACAATATTAACCATTTATACAAGCGTTTGATTGTAGTATATGTTGTATTCCGGCACTCAGCTGATCGATATTTAGACGTTTAATTAAATGGTGTTGATATAATATCTATCTGTTTAATTCAACTAATTGGTCTAGCATATATATACATACGTTCACAAAGTTTAATTCTTTGTAATGAAGGCGGGTGACACGAGCACGTACTGTTGGAATTCCATTTGCAGTTTCTAAACACATTCCATACATCATCATAGAACAGTGTCTTTAATTGAGACGTTTCCTTTGTGTCAGTGTGCACTGCGCTTTCTCTCTATGTTTGGAACTCTGAAACTAATTAGCTGTAACTGTACTCATCATACAAATAATCGTCGTTCATAAACATTACGTGTGTACCTTTCAAATACGATTAATATAATATAAGAGGTATCAAAGGTGCGGGAAAATTACATTTACTTCGGTCAGGAAGTATCAACTATCAAGTGTTACACGTTCGTCTGTACCGGCGATGCGCTCTAGTGTGCATAGTCAATCTCCCCGTGTCTGTCAGCGGGCGACAAAAGCGCAAGCCTCGGGCGATCTGTTGCAACTCGCGCCGACACCCGGCTCCAACTGTGATTTGTGAAAATTGCACGCGTCCAGAACCTATGTTTACGATAATGTAAGTGTTTCCAACACATTCAATTTATGTGACGACCGCAAGGATTTTTGAAAGGTATCTAAGTGTATCGTTTAATTGAATTAGGTGAGGAAACTTGTTGTCGGACTACAGCCTTTGGATGGTTCGCTAGATGTGGACGGCTCTGCTCGTTCCATGATGCAAATTGGTTAAAGTGTCATAGTGCGTGCGATGGTAGGGACATTGACATTTAGGATTAAACATAAAGATTTAATTCTCTGGAGGAGCGATACATTTCTTACCTACTTCAAATAAGGATGCAACGGTACTAGACCTCGCTTCAGATTTGCTACAGGTATAAATTCTGTTATGGTACAGTATTATTCATGTAGTGTAGATTACGGCCGTAGTTTCGGTTGAGATGCTTTGTTTGTATCTTTTGTATCTAAGAACGATAATAATACCTTCAAAGGACGGTTGGTTTCCCAGAGGATGATTACATTCACATTGGTATATTATTTAGAGGTATATTTGACGCATGCTGTCGGACGTGTGAAAATACATTTAATAGTGCTTGTGCTAGGTGTGAGGTGTTACAAATATTTTTAACTTCACAACTCATTCTTATCTACTCATGGTGCAACTTACCTAACAACGAACGAGGCTATGATATTGGGTCAACTTGTACAGTGCTTGTATCTCCGTGTTAGGATTATTTTATTATGTTTGCTGCCTCCATTCGAAAAAAGTTACTTTGTTCCTCCTTGAAAAAAGTTACTCCAATAGAACTTTCCATGTGCAGGTACGAAAAATGAGTCCAATTTAAAATGTGGATACTATTAGTGAACGTTCCAATCACCAAAGAGATCAATCACACACATTGTATGAACAAATTACAGGATGTATGATAAAATAACCGTGCGGAATGCAAATGAAAAACAACGTTTATTAAATAAATATAATATAAATTTTATATATCCATCCCTATGCTTAGGATTCTACCGTGGAGTCTGATTGTCATTGTGGTCAGCAGGTTTCCTGTAACACCTGAAGGTGTTACCTATGCTCTCAGCATCGACTGGTCGTACAGGTGGGTGTACTTGTAGAAAAACTAAAGTGAATGTGTTCCACAGTGCTCTCGACGTCGCGGCGTCGTCCGATGGAGCAAGCCGGCGACCGTCGAGCGTGGCGCAACATCTCGACATCGGCCCAAACAATGATTTGTGCAAATTACACGTTGCGCTCAACCGCTGTTTATAGACCCATTACCGTTGCGGCCATCGCATGATGAATTGTTTTTAAAAATAATACCACCTCCGTCCGATGATATATGCGTCGTAAAACGATCTCTAATCGCTGCCTACTTCCTGAGCACCAGTTTGGTTGGAGCGATGTTCGCGGCAGTAATACTACTGGTGCTCCGGCGAGGTCATCGCTCCGCGGCTAGTTAACGTCTTTATATCTGCGGTTGACGAATTTAGATCAAATCTTTAATGAACACTGCGCGCTGCGGCGCTCACCGGCCGCGCTGCCTTACATCAGTTCGCAATTTGTAATTTGACATGAGATTCATTTGATGTTTTATTATAAGAAATATTTATTTTTACATTTTAGAGTCGTTTCTGTCTTTTTTTTATTTGATAAACAGTCGAGCTGCTGTTAAGTTGTAATGCTTTGCTTACTTAGCGGACTCTACGTTTATAACCAGCAGCTTTTATACATATATTATAAAAAATCAAATAATGTTGTTATTACTACGATGTGAGACTTTTAATTGAACACGGGGGATGCGTGGGCGGCAGTCGTTTGTTTCTGCCACAATTCAAGCAACAGGAGTGCCGATACACCGCGGCGCGGGGCGGGCGGGGTTCGAGCCCAACGGCTTGCGACACCTCACTTAATATACTCTACGACGCTCGCAAATCTACAAATGATTTACTGCCATTTTGATAGATTATGCACAATTACAATTACCAGGTTATCTCGTTATTCTATGTCGCACTCGGCGCCTGGATAATTTTGTAATATCGTCTTATTTTGTCAAAAGCTTCATTGTTATCAAATTAAATAGAACATGGAACAACTACCGCGCTGGGACTGCCGGCCGGGCCGTCATTACTCATCGCCCGCCGACGCGACGACGCACAGATCGAGCAGGGCCTCGCAGTGCGACGAGCGCGGTGCGAGTTTACACGTAAACACGACGCGATGTCAAAAAAGGAAACAAACGACCGACCAAACATTAGCGCTGGAAAAAAATGCGCACGCATAATCAAGACGTACACGTGGAGAGGACTTCCCACGAACAATTTTATTATCTCATTAGCGTGAAGAATGTCTTCATAACGTGTCGCCGGCCGCGGGACATCGTTCATTACCCACTGTAATGGCTTTAATAAAATCCTATATTTTACTCTACTAGCGACGTCGTGATCCATATTTTCTTCCGACGATAACGTTGTACATGTCCGGTTCGCTGCGACCTCGGATATTGCAGCTGCAGCAAATATCGCAATGGACGTTGAACGATCGGCGTCGTCCGTCGGGTGGCGGGACCGGTGGTACGGGAGTCATTACAGGAGAGCCTGCAGGCTGTGGGGCTGGCCGCGGTTAACAGGTGGTTCCCCCAGGGTGCGCCACTGCGCCCACTGCGATTTTATCAGCTGAGTTATTGTAGCGTTAATGTGTCCGACCGGAGGCATTACTATTGACTTTTGCTATCTTTATTGCTGCATCAGATATATTTACTTTTTGTACCATTGTTTCTTTGTACGAGCTGTAACTCATGCGGCGTGCGGCGCGCGGCGTGCGGCGGGGGTGATGGAATTCAATGTATTTCGTACAGTGCGTCACTTTATAAATATTTCTCAGCATTTTTAATTTTTCCTCGAATTGATCGTCATCTTGCCGGCGTCGGGCGAAATACACCGGAGTGGGTGAAGTTGGGACTATCTCAGATAGAAACATTAAGATAAAGTTTAGACACCCGATTTAAATTTCGAGTCTTTGAATTTAACCCTGTCCCTTGTACGGAGTTACCAGTGTTACTACAAATTAGTTAATGCAGCTTATTGTGTAGCAGTACTCGTAGGTTTCTCGGAATGGTGGACTTTTCTTTCCTTATATGGAACGGTTAACCATCCGTGCACGTGAAATGAATATGAATATAAACACATTCACGTAATATAAATGTTTAGACTAAGTCTAGTTGGACATTCGCAGTATCTGCAACACGCAGTTTAAGTAACCTTTCATGACGGAGAAGAGGGATTGCACACTTTCCCACCTTAATTCTGTTAAAGGTAAAACCTAGGCAATTTGTAGCGCGTATGATGGACGAGTCGTGTCGCAGCGGCGCCGCGGGCGACGTGCAACGCCGCACCGCGCGACGCGGCGCGACGGCTCACGACCCACGACCGGTACGATCGGCGTTGCTAAATTGATTCGCAGTTTGGGAAATCACGGTAATTTAGTCAGAACAGGCTGATGGATGTGATGTCGTCAAATATGAACGTACAAGTTTATAAACAATTCATTTACTGTCATATGTATTTATATGTACCTATTTGTTTTTAAATTCAAATCTAGAAACAAATATTATTTTAAGAGTTAAAAGTAAAGTAGTCTAAGAACTATTGTAGTAACAGACGTGTGGTCCATTCATATCGCAATTGTTTTTTTATTTCAATGCAGAGCTACATCATGGCAACACGATAACATTCAATAAGCTTCGCGGGTGCAAAAATAAAGTAATAGGTACCTGTCGTAACATAATATTGTTTACAAGCCTTTATGTAGTTTCACCTGTTCGGTGTCGGTCTGTGATCAAGTGTTGTACGTTACATTTAATTATAATGCAGTAGTTTATTATGAAAAACTTGGTTAGATCCTGCGATATTCAAATTGACATTTATTTATATGAGGTACGCCTTTTCGAGGGTAAATCTGCCGAGATGATATTAATGCAACGAGAATTTAATCGCGAACGATCAGCGAGACAGAACTATGAGTTAGATTCTATAAAAACATAGTTGTGGTACTTCACTTGAGCCCAGTTTATGGCCTCAATTAAAGGAATTTTATAATGACCGAGCCCGGGATGAGTTGGACCTGAACGATATATATTTTTCCAATCAGTATTAATTATGTTTTACAGCTAATTGAATACTTCTGTAGCGGCGTTGTAACTCTTGGAGGGTTCAGATTTAGTGGCATACCTGACCCGCGCCCACGCAGCCTGCTCGTGCTGCGATATGGATTACACGACGGTCACATTGGGAGTTGGAAATTAATTTCTTAAAATGCAGCCCATCTAATCGATTCTCGGGAGGGGGCGCTGCATAAACTGATACAACGCTACACGTTATTGTTTTATAGTTAAGTAATGCGGTCAACACTATCGCATCTGATGCTGAGTGGAGATAGTCGAGGACAGTAAGTAACGCCAACGATATGATATCGTGTCAGTGTCGCATTGCTTTGCAACATGTTGCGAATGCAATGAATGGGGTAGTCGTCTCCGAGACGTACGTCACATCTGTTCGTCCCAAAAATATTGTAATTATCATCTTCCGGGCCATTTTCGCTTTTGCCTTATTGTCACATAAATAAAACAATGAAATGCATTAGATAACTAATTGTAACGTAATTAATTATTAAATGTTTGACTTGGGTCAGATGTAACGTAAGAGGCTCAGTGGAAATCAAAATCTTTGTGTCCACATTTCGGTTACTTTATAATAAAGAAAATGATCTCGACAAAATGAGAACCTCCTCCTTTTTGAAGTCATTTAAAAATAAGCTGTACCGTAAATGTGGCGATAATAACTCACTAAAGTAAAAAAATAATACGCATAGCTAGGTCGTGTCCGTGTAGGGGCGGGCGGCGCAACGCGTAATCAATACGGTGAAGCCTCGCGCGGCTAATTGGCGTAATTGGCGCGTTTGTTGTAATTGAGGCGAGCTTTGTGCATCGCCGCCGGCGGCGCGCGGCCTGCGGCCTGCGGCGTACGGTGTGCGGCGCGCGACGTGCGGCTAGAGATGAGGGACGAACACTCGATAATTTATATTGCATGGAATTGTGGAATTTATGAACTATTTTTTAAATTATTGTATTAACTTTCAAATATTTAATTTTAATACCGATCTTAATCATGCAATTATAGACTTATCAGAGTTAAATAAATAATTTTAGACGGTCGACTGGAAAAAAATTAGGAATAATTAGTGTATTTTGAAATTTTGGAGTGGTTATCGATGCAATTTTTAGTATCAGGGCAGACAACGTGGGAGATCTTCGGTGTCCCAACTCCCAGTGAACGATAACTGCAACAGTTTATCTACAGTCAATTAAACGGTTAGTTACTTTGTGTTACGCCGCTTGTGTGCGTCGAGATAACAGCTCGCGGGAGCTGCTATTGAATGAGCCCACCTGTTATACGTCGAGCTTAGATGTGACCATTTCTTTATATAAATAGTACACAACCGTTGAAGTAATGCGAGTAAATCATCACAATCCATAACCTGTTCCATTGCTGGACTCGGGTCACTAACACGATGTAAGAGGTACAGACCATATTCCACCACACTGCCCAAGAGCGTATTGGTAGACTTCACACACCTTCGAGAACATTATGGAGGACTCTCGGGTATGCAGGTTGCTTCACGATGTTTTCCTTCACCGAAGCAAGTGATAATTAACTTGTAATACGCACATAACTTTTTAAAAAACGGAGGTGCGTGCAGTACTCGGACTCACGCCTCCTCATTCAGGAAACCAACGTTCGAACCTAAGGCTTATACTATGTACGTAAATAAAGATTTTCAATGCCCACCTCGTTGTCCACGCCGCTCCCGTTAGTGCAGTGGATATTTTTAATTGCCCCATTATTAAGTAATGCTGTAGTATATATTAACATACGACAGCGAACCGGCAGCCGGGGCCGGTAGCCGGGGCCGGGAGCCGGGGTGGTCCGCCGGTAGATAACCCTTAAGAGTATAATAAAATTGAGATACAATGCGCCATTACGGCGAGAGTGCCGTGAGCTTTGAACATTTCGGTGGCAGTAATTAAGTGATTAGTACAATTTCTCCTATTAGCTTGTGCGTCGAGCGGCCACTGAGATACGTAAATGGCTTCATCAATATTCATTCTAAACTTAACAAAATTACGTGGTAAAAGTTTTAATGAGGAAATTGGAATTACTTAGAACGGAGAGCACTCGCGACAGTGGTGAGGCGCACGACGTTACTGGCGTATAATGTGATGGTGGTTTTATATGATTACATTAAACTTAAAAGGATTAAAAGATCTGTGATGGAATTATGTGTCCCTGAATTTGTTATAGTTGTGTCCATAGTTAGGTGCTTTACATTCATTATCATGGCTATGGGTAAGATGCTATTAATATATTGAGTGATACAAAATTATACAAAAATTTTATGTATATAAGAATTTATCATACCTAACACTGTCCTAATACCATTTTAATAAGTAAATAATATAAGTTTCGTAAATAAATTCAGTACAAAAAAATATCCCATATGTATACAATTTGAGTGTACCGAGAGGAACACTTAGGATTCTCCCGACTGTACGAGAATCGATATCGATTTATTTAAATGCGCCAGTTGAAGTCGTAACTATGTAGACAACATTTCAAATTCTCGTCAAAAGATCATTCTCTTTGTACTATAATTATGATTTTTTACGCTCAACGCTTATCAATCAGCGCCGGTGGAGGTGCATTGCGTGACGCGACCTTTTACTCCAGCACGCGAGTGGCGATCAGTCCCACTGTCATCCGTCGCCGCGACTCACCTGATTGCTCGCCGAGCAGCGCTGCCGGCCGCGCCATCATCACACCATACCGGGTTCGATTCGCGGTGACGTAAAGCTCCTTATGCATTATTCATTGCTCTCTATATTTATTGTCATCATCAAGTCATCAATTCTACGAGTTGCTACCTTCTTGTTCGACTAGGGCCAAACGCCTCGCCGTGTTCCGACGTTTTCTTCATTTCGGACAACCCGGCAGCAATGCTTGTTGTAATATTTACGTCCACAAGAAGATATGTATATACAACGATGTAACACACCGTAACAACTGTGAAATCTTAAAAAAAGAATCTCGTGAGAAATTTTAAAATATGTCATAAATTAAACTATGCTAATGAATATTTTCTTACTTCCTTTAAAAATATAGTAGCGTTACATTTAAATATGTTAATCGGTTTTAATGTGTTTTTCCTGTATCTCAGTTGATGACTGCTCTTGCAGTGGCCGGGGGGCGCGCGAGTGCGGGCGGTGTGCACGCCGCTCAACACATCATTGTGTCGCGGCGGTCGCGATGTATGTTTTTTGACGGACGAGTAATTGACGGCTGCCTTAATAACTATAATTGAAACCGGAATACGGCCGGCGCGCACCCACCGCCTCGTTTAGCGCTCGATCGACTCTCGGTCGGACGTGATGGGAACGCGACCGTTTGTGCGCGGAATGCGATCCTTAACTGTGATTGTCGGAAGTAGGAGGCGTTGCGCAAGTTTAGAGAGTCTCTGCGGCCGACCCGCGGCACCACGGCTGCGGCCACCACGCGGCTGGAGGTGCCGCCGTCGATGTTTCTTTACTGTGTGGACATCGTTACGTCTTGGGAGTACTCGTATTGGTCAGAATAAGACATACGTGAGCAGTTTTATTGATACGAAAGTTCGCTATGTTTGCAATATACTAGTTGAATTTTTTTTTATTTGATTTAAGGCAATATTTGTGGGGAATCTAAATATTTTTAAAGACTTTCTTTTTGGAATTAATTTATATTATTAGAGACTGCAAAATCAACATACATTGCTCTCGAATATTAAATAAGTAATGGTATTGATAATAACTGATAAGAATCTATTATGCTTTGAACTGAATTTATTTAATGATGACACAATTATTTAAATCAGATGTAAACAATAATCCCCGCTATCACAACACAACTGCTTTCAAAATATTATTAACATTACACTTTTACTTAAACTTACGAACAAACTATATTCCCGATGATTTTACATAATTAATTACTTTAAATCGTTCGATTCATGACGATAAACCGAATAATGGAATTATAATTGGTGGTCGCCCCGCTCGCCCCGGTCGTCCCGCTCGCCCCGGCCGCCCGGTAGTCGCAAACAGAACAAAACACGCGACGCGTCGCGGCGGCCGAGGCGGAAGGTTCTACTTTAGCAGCGATTCGTCAAGCGTGTTTTTGTCGCGCTTAATCTAATTTGTTCGTTTACAAGCGTGTAATTCCGCCGGACGGTGGCGCGGCGCGGGAACGTCGCGAGCCGTGACCGACACGACTACTGACGCACGCATTCCTATTACACTTCATAGGAAAAATTAGTCACGAGTTGATGCTACGATACACCGGGAAACTAAATTAAACTCCACAGATGTAGTGTTCACTCAACCTCTCCCCTCTCCCCGCTCCACGATAATGAAAAACACTTGAGGAGATGACGGAGGATTCTCGATTGTGCAGGTTTATTAACAACATCAGAACGAGAGCGAAAAAACAGTATTACGTGCAAATTACGAACCCGGATCCTTCGAGCGGAGACCTCGTGTGTACCTACGTCCAAACTATTGCTTGTCTTTACTTTAGATACAACGTCACGTGCCTACTTTGTACCTTAAAACATGTATAATAACAATATGAATGAACTTATTAAGTTAACATAATATGCACGACAGCCGTATCCAGGTGAAATATATTGAGTGACGGTACCTATATCCTACATCAAAATACAAAGTATTTACAACCGGAACTCTCACACGACTACATCGTTGATGCATTATTTGTGAAGACTTACAGTTAGATGAAACATCTGGTCATATGTTGATTACTATACCCAATTAAAATATTAACATTTTAAATCTCTATTCTCGACTGCGTATTGGCTGACAGTTGCCACTCGAGAATTGTACTTTTGATAGATTTTAATTATAACATTATAACAGTGACGACCACTCAACATTAACGACGTATGAACGAGGTTGGTCGACGTGACGACGATCGGTTCGGACAGTCCGAACGACGTCTCGCGCGACGGACGAGCACGTTGATGTCTTTTCTTCGTACATTCGGTGGACAAGTACTCGTTGTGGACGCGCCTCTCGACTTGTTTTTGTTATCGTCTGAGGTCCACTTGTAAAACAGTCTTAAGTTTACATTGTTAAAAATATTTTACTGTCAAATTTACGTTTCATTAATATTTAAGAGTATTTCGGTGTAGGAGGAGCTACTACTTAAAATACAATTACTTATACCCCCACAATATCGTAAGATCTAAATGAGTTATTTACAACTTTTTAATTCTAAAACACCGTCATAAAGTTATCTTTAAGTGTAAAAAGATGCTTGTAATTGTTTAAATAATGTATCTAAATTAGTTCTAACGATTATACGTAATACGGTTTAGTAGTCTGTTTACGAATGTAACTCCAATTCACGGGGATAGAAAATACACAAATTTGTTTATTAAAAAATACAGATTACTTCTTTAGCACCCAGCTCCCGGTTAGTTCGAACAGCCGGTACAAGATGGCCGCCGACCCGCGCCGCAGCACAGTGGGACGTTCCACGTAACAATGTTTATATTATCGTACTTTCCAATAACAACATTCCAAAACGATCTGGATTTATTTATTTGTGAGTCGAAGTGTTCAGCTTCCAATATAATTCAACTCTCGACAGTTGTAATGAAAGATAAGCAAAGTTGACCAAACACACTCCAGCTGAACGAGCTCGCGGTTAAAGAGTTCAATTATGTTATCGTTCGAAAGTCGAGTCGTGATGCGGCACTTACGGTCTATTTATTTATAAATATTTGTTGGCTGTACTTCTTTGTGTATTAATAATTGTATTGTCAGAGCGCGTTGTTACAGTGATCGTTAGGTTACTGTGAGAACTGTGTTACTGTTGTTACCGTCGTTACAATAAGTATAAGTAAAAGGAAGGAATAGACATATGATTAACACCCTGTCTTATCGATGTCCTTGGACTTGATGGCTTGGACTGTAGTCACCTCTTGTCTTCGGCATCAGATCGGCTCAATGCTACCATAATATTGCACCGTCACTGGTTTATACTCGACGAAGCGTAACTATATTGCTACGTTACATCATAATCGATAGCGAGATAAAAATCTACGAAATCATTTGACTGTCAGCAGCGAAACCAAATTTGAAGACAGTCACTGAACAGGAAACTAGAATTCGATCGGATCGGAGTTTCCCGCCGGCCGTCGGCGACTCGTCCGGAGCCGGTGCCTCACCTCCCGTCCTCCCTCCTCCGTCCTCGCGCCCGCATTGTTGTCGGAGGCTATTACCTCGCCCTCGCCGGGTTATCGGCGGCGCGGTGACGTCTCCAGTCAAATCTGCGCTATCTATAATTGGGATCGAGCCGCCCGCCGCGCCGCCGCCGTCCCCGGCCCGCTCGGAAACGATATTGTTGCCGCAGATATTTTTGGACCACAGCTACATTGCATAGGATGATGACTGTGCGCTGCGGGCTCGGCGATGACACCGTTTTTGAAGTTTATTCTCAAATGCAAATTGTTGTTTGCATTGAATTGGTGTACATGGATTGGATACGGGTTGCATTGTATTTATTATCTATAAGTAGGTGTTGTTATATAAACATGGAAGGAACGAATAAGCATGCACTAGGCCTGCAAAAAGCCGTTACCATTCTCGATCTCCGAGCGCGGCCACGGTGCTCTAAGTCAATTGATTGTTTCATGGGAGAGTTGAGATAGCAAACATGTCTTGTTATACCTTATCTTACTTTTAATCTATCTTTCCTGACATTAGTTTTAGCTTATCCTAATTTATTTAAAAAATCATCGGCACTTTCCCTTCACAGTCACTACCTGGTACCTGTGTGCTCTGGAAGGCGGTGCAACAAAGATAAGTTTTCAATACGGCGGGCCAGACACGAAGTATCCGCCCGTCTAAATTAGTTTCTTGTCGATGCGACGGGTAATCTCCTAAGATAAATGCTTGACCAACAATCGAGCGCTGTGATCAAGAGCTGCGTCGGAAACAACAGTTGGGAAACCACCAGCACTATTTACTCACAATGAAGTCGTTGTAGTTATCTAACTTTTATTTTTCTTATTTTATTATATTACAAATTCATTTAATTTGGAAAGACCGAAATGTAATTCATTTAATTCTCGTATTTTTCCACGATACTGCAACAAATTCTAATTTAAAAATAAGTAATATGTGTTGCTAGAAGAAGGCAAGCGGTGGCGAATAAGGGCGCGGGTCTCAGCGTAGTGCGCTGTTTTCAGTGTAGATTTCTTTCTGCGTTTTATGTAAATAGTTGACAAACGAAATGACTATCCAGCGACTAGTTGCCAGCCAATAAAAAGAGAAGAATAAAGAAACAAAGGTCTGGCTCCCAGCCTCCAGCATGTAATTTCAATTGGCAAGTAACAGTTAGAAATTGAGTAGCCTCGCTCCTAATTATAGTAAAAATATGACTGACAAATTATAGTGTACACGCAGGATGGCTACTCACGTCGGTTGGTCTGCGGCCGCGTTTTCCATTTGCATACCTAGTGCATCAATAAATTATATAAGCACGTCTAATTCCTCGCGAGTGAACGCCCGGGTCATTACGGTGGGCTATAAATTCATACGGTGCCAATCGAGCTCCATTTTTCGAAAGCTAATCCGTCTGGGCGCGCTCGCGGCTCAGTAATTGCTCCACACAATTACTCACTTATTTTGTTACCTCTGTCAGCCGAGCGATGTCGGACTGAGTTGTAGGTAACGTGCGAACACACTGATACCCACAATAATGGGGAAGTTAACGTAATATATATATAAACTGTAATGTCCCTGCCATATCAGTTTAACCTTATTGTCAACGGCAATGTCCGAATGCGTCTTAATTAACGCAATAAATAATTGAATACATTAATGGAGATATACACTTTTTACTTAATACAAATTTTACTTCCCTTACATTTGTGTGTCCATTAATTAGTGAGCTGCATGGTATAATTTCTAACACGTTACTTAGCGCGTTAAGACGATGTGGCAGGAACGTAATAATATTATAAGTAATAAAGAAGGAATCCGTCGCGTTCGCCCGCTAAGTATCGTTTTTTTTACAGCAAATTTGCTTGAATCATCTTCACGATTGAATTATTTGCCAGATGAGATGACAAGTCAAAATGTTGGAGATTTTTACTTATTTCTATACAATAACTCGGTTTTTGAAATACATGTTTTGTTATCGTAATACAGCCTTGTCAATGTAACAGGGGATTTAGTTGTAAAAACTTGTAAGCTTTATGTACGATATAATCACAGTTCGGGGACGCTGTTTGCACGTATTAAGAATAGTACGTGTTTACGATTGTAAGTTAAAAGTTGACGACTAATAATGGCTCTGAGCGTTTTTAACTTCTGGTAATAATGTTCATGGATAATACTATTAGTAATATAATTAATTGGCAATTTCACGTCGTGACCCATTCTCCCCGCTCGCCGCATTAAACGCTCGTGTTTAATCAATCCGCATAACGGAACCTGTCCAAATGTTTTTATACGTCCGCCAGCGGCCTGTCCGCCGCCCGGACCGCCCCGCCCGCGCCGCCACACCGCCGCGCCGGCTAATCTCTAACGTGTACCACTATCTGACTATCTTATTGCATTATTACCTGTTATACAAGTGAACTAGGTTCGGCAGAGACTGTCAATACGGTTTTATAAAGAGAAATGATTGGGTGTTGGTGGGTTACCATATAATAAAAGCCAACCTCCCCTCCTCTACCATTCGACGTAGACCCTGCTCAACGGCGAATGAGGATCAAGCTCACTGTCTCTACTAATAAATACAACAGCATTTTATGCATATAAAGGTAAGGCTTTTGACCAGGCTAGCTAACGTCTTACTTTTTAAATCTCACCGTGAAATGTAAAATTTTACGAATTTCAATCGTATTCTTTCAGCAGCTTCTCCGTTGTCAGAAACAAGTGCATCCTGTACTTTATTTTTACCACTAACGAATCGGTGATATCTGTGTTGTTTTACGTCCATGGATGACGATAAACACTTAAGTGTCACTGAGTGGCTCTTCGATCCTTTTACTGGCCTATTACATAAAAATAAATTGCGAGCACAACGATCGATAACTTCAACTGAAGTCCTAGGAACTTCTTTTTTTGTTACTACTACCACTAGTGTTCTTTATTATAAATGATGATAGTTAATAGGATCAGACGTTACTTTGCGGAAACCCATTGTGATTAAGTTATTATTAGTCTACTTTTCAACAATCCCTCCCACACTCCCCTCCATATGGGAAAGCATGCACTACAATAAATTAAAGAGTACCAGAGCATCATCAGGGTAAGTTGACACTACGGTGGTTTGTCGCTAAGTGATTAGCCAAGCTTAACAAAATTGATCAGAATTAAGGTCTTTGGACGCGTGATCGTTAGTAGATAAATTGAAAATTTCCTAGTGTTACAATAAAACAACAGTCATCAGGATCAACTGAGTTGAATTGAATTTTCATCAGAAAGGTTCATAAAGCATTAGGTCTTGTAAGATAAATGGGATCGTCGTCGCGAGTAACGCCGCAGAACGTCGCCGGGTGAGAGAAATACCTACACCGTCTGTTCCGCGCAGACCTTACGAACCCGCGGCGCCGGGATTCACGATTTCAATTATTCCTTATTTCCTGACTCTTTCCTGAACACAACGTTTTTATAAGACAAATAGAAACGATCACCGCTACACGGCGCTGGAGTCGAATCAATCGGGCCCCGGCGGATTGAGCGCCGCTCGCTGCGGACACGCCTTACGAACGACGCGACGCGGCTCCGTGGACGTCTCACGACTTAACACCATCCCATTTATTTTGCAGGCCTTTATTAAGCTGGCTATCGTTCACCTAC
>DWPA01000882.1:0-21320 GCA_018251375.1 Calpodes ethlius
GAATCTCCGTAGGTACTTTGTTTACGAATGGATGAATGTTATAGCGAGATGTTCAAAACTTTGATGCGATTAACATAGATATTTTTATGTCACTATGTTACGGACTGTAGGTTATACGTTTCTAAGTGTTATAATGACTTGTCTTTACTATAGGTACATGTTTAGATATCTATGAAGTGTGTAAAGTCACTCGGGTGATAATCGAGAATCTACAAGTTGTGCGATGAAAATATTTTTAAAAACTTTTACTAAGTTTACAATATTGTTTGATTTATTTGATTGTTAGTTAATATGGTTGGTTGGGTCAGCGGCAACTGTTACTAAATACTCACAGTTGGCTTCAGACGTCGGGAATAGCACACGTAGCAGTTTAAGCTCACGAAAACTAAAAGCGTGGTTTTACTATTAATAAACTGTTAAATTAATGCTTGATAAATATTCTCACGATATAAAAATTTCACGCCGAGATTTTGGCCTAAATGCATGGACCATAATGTACGTGGCGTGATGAATCTCATAACAGGGTGAAAAATGTTGATAAGTTAGTTTTAAATATGCATAAAGTAACTTATAGAAACTAAATAACTGAAACAGCGATACGAGATGTGTGTATTTTGAATGTATAATAAGCCATTATCTTTGTTATCAATGAGATTTACCACGTCTAATTAATATAATATCGACTTCTGAAATATCATATTAATTAGATCAAAATAATAATTACAAAAATGAAAGATGAGAGCCACAGTCGTACCAAATTAATGTCTATTGGTCTATGTAATATATTTATCAGAAGTCTAGATTTGTCTAGTCTAGTATTTTCAAAAGTCGCACCTTTTTGATGAGTATGTCACAATTCGCTATGTTGTAGATTGTCTAAATTTTGTCCTTATAATAAACTATGGTTTTTAAAAACTAAAACACGCTTTTACATAAACTATGGTTTTTAAAAACTAAAACACGCTTTTTTAGTTTCTGTGTTGTTCATCATTGAGAAGTTCCCTCGTCTGGAGCTATTCCAATATGAAGTATCAGGTCATACTTGATATAAAGATGCATCATCAGAATCAAATTTCAACTGCATAGCATTAGAGGAAGTAATTCTAATTCAGCTTGCAAGTTTGGATGGGTCCAACATTGTTGGGACAAACATGCTAATAAACTAACAAACATTGCAAGTTCAGTAAAAGCTTTTAAAATTAGATTGCACTGTTCCAAAAAGTCAGTATAAATTAGTTACATTATAGTAAATTATTGACTTGTTTTGACCACTTAAATCGTGTACAGACTTGATGAGATTGTCCAGTGTGTTTGTTAGGTTTTTTATTTTATTGTAACCTTGTCTGTATTCTAATCAGTGTTAAATAGGTTCAATATGTTTAGAAAATCTCCAATTTGACATGCGGCAGACCACTCGAGGCGATAATAAAGACCTGTTGTACCGACCTCATTAGGGGACAGGTTTGATTGGTGAGTGAATCTAATCGTGACAATACTATTAATTGTAGTGATTTACGTTCTTTAATGAAAACTATTGAAACCATTTTATTGAATGATACCTTTTTGTGCTACCTTATGTTCGTTTCAAGCTATTGTACTTCAATCTTGTTCTTTTCTTAAATAAAATTGTGTTACGGAGGTTCTGTTACACGCAGTATTGGGTATGTAGTTATATGATTTAGACTTAGTGAGTCTTATTATCTGTTTAATTGGTAGAATACATGTTGGCTTCTACTTATTATAGCTGATTGAAGAGCTGAGTATCTCGATAGAATTAAGGAAGTTGCTTGCTTTTGATAACGTCTTTAAATAATAGTAAAACTGTCTGTAGAACGAAAGGTATTTTTTAGGTTGTTTGTGAGTTCTTACTTGCCTCACTTCACTCAAGTCCGTATCATCCGCGACACAGGGCATTCTAGTGCGTGGGTGTATGATAATTTAAAATAAAATAAAAACAAATCTGCTTTTAGAAGGCTGATCATAGAGTCATCAATCATCAACACGATGCGCCGCAGTTGGTTGGCTAGAAACAAAATTTCCAATAAAATTATTCAAGTCGTCCATCAAGTTCGCTTATTAGTTTTAATAGGGCACGCCTGATAAGCGAGCTGTCTCGATGGCGCTCAGGGTTGATGGAAGCGTTCAAGAGCGGACCAGTTTTTCTATTGGCTGAGACGAGGACGAGGCAATCGTGAACTTTAAACAAGGTCCCAGTGAATGCGTTCGGCGTACGCACGCATTTAGTTTACGGAGTTGTTTTTATTAGTTTTTGTTCGAAAACTTTTCGAACTGTTCCAAATGAAGATAAAGTTTTGATTGAATCATTTACTACTAGAATATTGAGTTGAAGAATTTGTAATTGTTGAATCATTTTTAATTCTCTTCTCTCATATATTGATATTTTTTTTCGAATTTGATTTGATTAGGGAAATTTATGATTCTGTCCGAATTACTGCTGATTACATAGGAATATCTTGTGTTACTTTTGATTTTCAATTCAAATTCAAATCCTAAACGATGGTCAGTATATCGTTTAGATTCTTGTGGAAAAAGTGGCAAAAACTTGTGATTTTGTCTGGCAGATGAAATTGAGGATTTAATTTCTGTCTGTATCTCTATGTATATGTAGTATATGTATGTATTTTATCAGGATTATAAACACGCAATCATAACAAAAGCCTATATTAATGCTTCACAAATAGAAGTTCTCCAAATATAAATAAATACAAACATGTTAAATGTAATAAAACAATGTTGCAGTCGCTCTTAATAACAACGTTACTATTGGCGGCATACTTTCAGTATCGTATTGCGTAATATAATAATAGCCTTCTTAAAATTGACCCCAATTGAACGTACAAAATTACATTCAATTAGGGTTTACATAACTTTATCCTCGTTAGGCAATGCCCACACATTAAATATTTCGTGGCCTTCTAAAATTTAACATTAACTTTATTGTACTCACTACAAAAGATTTGTAATATCTTTAATAACGACTTACGTAGCGCAGCTAATACCTACTTTTACAATGAATGTGGATTTCCTCCGTCTTATTAATTAATCCGATACTCATGCGAGATTAGGTAGCTTCATATACCCAATGGGGTCAAGCCAACCACTCCTACTTGCAACAAGAACAGTTGCTTCAAATTATTAGCTATAGTTCAAATCTGGTACCACCGAAGTCATTCCCGTTGGTACACGAAGGTGGTAGGGTTTGCAAAATTAGTTAGATCAACTTCCTCATTGGTCGCAATCCGTATTTATAACTCCGGTGATGCCGGATATGTGAATATATGTATGTATGTGTATATATAAGTGTGTTTGTATATTTATATTTTGGATACATCAGTACCAATTTTTAATGTTAGACATTAATGTTAGAGAAATACTTCGTCTAAGCAAACATTGTCCAAAGTTTGAAGTGTTTCAAATTAATTATAATTCGCTGTGAGAGCATAACACGAGAACGGAGCCTTAAAATTTTTGATTTACCAACACATTAAGGGCTCCGATCAGGCGACTAAAGAGGCTTTTATGTACCACGAGTCATTAATTTACGTCGTTAAAGTGAAGTAAGTGGCGGTGGAGATAGCAGGCTCAGGATGATTCATCGAGTTCAGAGATTTCACTGTTAAATTTCGATCGTTGTATCAGCGCAAGATTTATTTGCCAAGTGGTACAGTCAACATATTAAAAGATACATGATGAAGTCGTCGATTTTTTTTTTTTACTATTTAATTTCGTTGTATTCAGTTTTAATTATACACTGAATGCATTTTTTCCATGTTATAAAAATATTGTCCATGTGCATTAGTCCATGTCATAAAAATATTGAACCCATTTTGATGAAATTTTCTTAAATGTAATATAAATATTGTTTTGAAAAAATCTCTGTAATAATAGACACTTCCATAATAAATGATAATTTATTTGGTTATAAGCCCTAACGGATTATCATAATTATGGTATTTTTTGACAGTGCCAAATTATATTACAAACGTACGAACGTATCGCATTGATAAGCGGGTTTTTTAAGTTGATTATCTGTTAGATAGATAGAAACAAGTATCATTGAATTCATATATTTTAGGTTTACAATCAACAGAGTACGGCCTATTTTATAAACGACGTTTCGCGTAATAAATAGTTACTAATGTGTTCTAAATAAATTAATAAAATAAAATTAAACACAATATTAATGAAATAACTTCCTTCCTTACCACTGCAATAATTATTATTTCGTCATTATACGAAGTATATACATATAAAATATACGCTTGTATCTGAGTACAAATTGTACTGCTGTACTGTTTGCATTTCGAAGTAACATTGAATAACAATAGGTACACAAATTGATGCGTACATTATATGAGTACATCCGCACACAAAACGTGTCTAAAATGATTTGGCCCTTACGGAAGGTCGCCAAGGGTACAGCAAATCGTTATTTTCATTGAAGTAATGAACTGTATCTATGTGGCTTTGAACTAATAGAATATGATTGACGTGTGACCGCCCGTCTACCGGTGTCGAGGCCAAGGCCGTCATATCCACATCTTCGTAACGAATTGATCGTAAATCCGATGTGTACTGGATTCTGTTTCGATAAATACATTAACCGAATCGAATCCGTCAAATTCAGAATTCTCTTTCTCCCCGTCGTGTTATGCACGGTGCTTTATCTTCGTCTTTACGTTATTGAGTAAAGAGGTTTATTAGGGAGCAAACTCAGCACCCTTAAATAACCCAATGAGATGGATTGTTGATTTTGGAATGGAATTCGTGATGAAGTCGTTTAGTCGAAGTGATGGATCGAGTGCAAAATTTCAATTTTAGAAGATGAAGTGTGCGCGTTTACGTTCACCAGATATTATTCCAGCCGATTTACGATTGGTAAATATTTATCGACTGTAAACATTTGAATTCCATTTCCTAAATGCAGTTTCTTGCCTTCTGTTTCTGAATGGCCTATTAAATGCTGATGTATATGGTAATTCTACACTCTCATGTTAAATCTCGTCTATATTATAGGAATCACGACAGTAAAATGTCAAGTGCTATGTTTATAAATTAAGTTTTAGTATTTGAATTTTAGAATACGAATGACGATTATTCAATAGAAATCGTTGAATTGAGAATGTTTATGATCTGTAATATTGTAAGTATTATAACAGTTAATGTTATTGGATACAACGTCATTGGCATTCTACAAAATTATAGTGAATTGTTATATTTCTTGTAATATATGAAGTGTTTGTTTTGTAGAATTTGAAATTTTAGCGTTAACATTTTTTCAAATTAAATCAAATTTTATATCTTTAAATATAATTATAATGTCCTTCCGAAACAAAGTACATAGTTGAAAAAAATTTTGCTGACAGAAAAAAACGGTTTTGTTTTTTTTTACAATTTACAGAGAATAACGAAATAATTCGTGACCGAACGGTTAAAACAGTTTCTAATACGAAGTCACCATTGTATAACATCTACCGTTAATGTATTTTCACGTAGAAATACAGTCAACAACGTAATGGATTGCACATAAACACAGTTTACGCGACAGCGATGATGTAACGTCACTAATCCACTTTTACAGCAAGCGTTCCCTGAACGCGTCTGTTTAATAGCCACTAAACCTCCCAGTTACTCTAGCCGTCGCTAGTGAACCGTTGTAAATGAAACTATAATTGTCGTTTGCGAATACGTAATGACCCTATCGGCATTGACGCTGCACTCGGAGAATGGTCGGAAGGTTGATGGGCACACCTTGCTTCAGGTATGGCAGGGTTGACACTTAATTTAACTTAACTTATCGAGAAATAGAAAATATTAAGATACATGAATTTTAGTAATGTTTAGTAACTTTTATATAATATTTTTTAATTCGGTTATAGACAATTTGTTATTGTATTCATCATAGTCCAATTTGGAATGAAGTTCTCACGGAGATGAATTAAATAAGCACAACCATTATATAGTTGCTGTTAGCGGTTGCTTGTATTTCCGGCCCTTATTTTTTTCCTAAATTCGAGTATCGTATTCAATAAAAAAGGTGGATAAGGCACACGTAGTATGAATCGGTTAGCAGGTAAATTAAGATTTAATGGCAGGTCAATATAACGTCCCATCTACATCCCTTTAGATGATTGGATGAAGAGATTGGTATTTTTATTTTAAATTTCGAATAAATCTTCGATGTTTCCCATACAGGAGATGAAATAACTTTTGAACAATGATGAAACAAACGTAATCGGTTTAGTAAGCTTTTGAAGGACACTAAGTCGGAAAAAATGTAAGATTTGAAAATGTCATTGATAATCTAGTGACTTTTTGTTCTAATGTTTTTGATATTAATTTAACATACATACATCGTCTACGTATATGATTAAGTAGAAGATTTAGATTCTATGATTTAATGTTAAACTATTTGTAATGAAACACACAGCATAGCTAAATCGGGAACCTAGAAGTCCACTAATCAAAGACATGAGTCATGCGGCCACCCGGGAAGTACCAGTACGTCGTGAGTCACATCACCAGTCCCGGGTTTTGTGACTGATTAGGAACTGTACTTAGTTGAACTATGAAGCACGTCACGATAGACGCTTTTATTCCATACAAGTTTATACCTTTTCGCAGAACATTAAAATAGTATCGGTATAATTTGATCTATTTTAATGCCAGATAAGTTCAAACATGTATTTTTTTTAAAGCCTGACACTCAGCATTACAGCGGAGAGCAAAAGTGATGTGAGCGTTACTCGGAATAGGATACAATGAAACAAGAAAATCTTATAAAACATTGATGATGATCTGATGACCTCAAAAGATTGCTAAATTTCCACAACTCGTACTTTTAAAATTAGTACCCATCAGATGGAGGATATGTATTTCATGAGTCCTATAATATCCAGGCTACTGATCTCCTTCTAGAATAATCCGTGAAACATGACCTAAACACCTCGATGCTAGTTATAAACAGGTTCTGGCTTCTTCCTTGACCTGCAACAGATCGCGCATGGTTTTGGTATCATAATTGTTTAAGAGCTGCGGTGACCAATTACCATTGCCTTGACGACTCGTTTTTCGGTTTGGCACAAGTAAAGACGAACAAAAAAAAAGAAAATCAAAGAGTTAGCAAGGAATAAAGCTAATGTGTGGATAAATATGATGGTAGTATTATGGAGTGCGAAAATTTGCATTTGTTTTAAATTGGTATACTCTTCATCACGTTTAAGATATCAAGTGACAAGTTACAGGATGCCGGTGTGATGTAGACATCCCTATAGGCAATTTGCGACCGCATACCGCCCTGAGTAAAGTTGAATACGACGTAATTAGAACAACTTTGGAATGTTCGTTGCGTATAAGCTATTTCATCTACATATATATCAGGTTCTAATTCAATGTCTGTATACATTATACGACATGTACTCGAGATTTGCTTTGAGGGTAGAGTCATCGGGGAGACAGAGAGAGGGATCGTCATCTTTTTAGTACAACGTGACCTTTTTAGAATAAATATTAATCCAAGGTAGAATTATCAGACGACAGTTCTCTAGAAACGTACTACACTTATACCGACAATTTACACCTACCGACATTTTGTTTCTCGAAGTACCCTAATTCGTTAATATTTCCGTATGGATTATTATTCGAATTAATTGATACGTATCGTGAAAACGTACAATATTTTTCTGCAAAAGCTAATTTCCAATCTGTCTAAATATCAGCTTTTGAAGGTCTACTTCCCTATCAAATAGTACCTTTTATTACTCACAAAAATCACAACAATAAATAACAGACTTCAGTTTGAAACTCTCACGAGGTCGCTCGCCAGTCGTAATTCAAATTTAACTTATTTGCATTATTAAATCAAATTACTTCGTAACGGTAACACATAAAATGATCTCGGTGCGTGAGGAGCCGAGGGCCAGCTCTAGTATTTATTGTCGCCCGGTTAATCTATGTGCCAAGTTAACTTGATTTAATGCGCCCACGGGAAGTGGATTTCGAGACGCCTCAACACTACTTACGTCAAATCTATACACTTTATCATTGACCGTATAACGCGATTGGATTTTTCTGTGGCCGTTAGAATCGAGAAGGTGGCACCGTATCGTGGTGTGTACGCGGTAATCGACGTTTCGAAATGAATTGGATTAATGCATTCCTTTAACTGGTCTTCTTAACTGTAACTTTTTGATTTACTTTTGTGCAATGTGACGGCTAATACTGGACCAGAAAATTTATCTCTCGCGTCTACTTATGGTTATTTATAGCCAAAAGCTTTGTAATTTTTAAGATAATGTTGATTTTGTATTGGACTTTCTTTGGTTCAAAGTTACTCAAATTGATGTAGAAAATGAACTTTAAAACATTTTGTAGCGTGCTATAATTTCGATGTTTATAAAGAATATTAATTGTAATAAAAATACTGTTCTTAGTCGGAATAACATAGAATATGCGAGTTTTTTTTTTATATTTATATGTTATATGAACTTAAATTTAACCGGAACAATCTCGCATCTCTGCGTTATTTGTACACGGAATATATAAATCTAAAGGGCAAAAGCTCAGTTCGTTTGCAAGCGAGCAAAATATAAATCAGTGAGCGCAGCAGGCTACCTCTTAGGCGTTTTGTTCGCGAATTACATATTTATTGCTGCAGGCTCCGAGTCTACGGCGATATACGAGCGGTGCGTATCGCCGTGACAATTTGTTTGATAATGAACAACACTATATGCGTTGCTGTCCTTTTGGGCGTTTTGTTCGCGAATAACATATTTATTGCCGTGCCCTTGAGTCTACAGTGACATACGAGCGCCGCGTATCGCAGCGATAGTTGCATAAACAACGATGAATGTCCCTCGTAACTTATTTTTTTAATCGATATGAAAGTAGTATACCGACCGCTTGCTATCTGATGTTAACTGCAGGAGTTGTGTTTCGATTCCATCTCGTTATCCAAAGTAATTGCTTCAGGTTTTTATCCCGAAAAAAAGAAATGTACAGCGTTTTCAAATTACTGAAGTATTTTGATCTACAGTACAGACTTTCATATGTATTTTTCTGATTAGACTATTCAAATTATTATTTAACGAAAAGTCATATAAGTATGAGTCACAGACATTATAGCGAAATATAATAGGTAGCATAGCACCTGTGCACGAAATCCGCGTGGGAATTGCTGCGAGCCCCGTGCTTGCAGCCGGGTTGCGTAAGCGCATCGGCGTCGCCCGCGCAACCGAACACAGTTTCGACAACGTGTGTGTAAGTGTTGCTAGTTGCAATATTGATATAAGTAATCAGGAACTTACAATAGCTAAACAATTATGTTGCTTTTATGCATAAGAGCGTTATATGAAGTGTTATTAACTAAACGACGCATATAATTATATGAATACGTTCTATTAATGGCCTACGCAGACGAGGGACATTCTTTGAGGTACTTTGGTCTCAGTCATAATGGAATACTTACAACTGTAACTAATTAACGCAAACGAGGGACTGAAAGTGCCGCGTACGCATAACCTTCCATTGTCGGCGAGGACATCTAGGGGCGACGACGTACAGGACTGTATTGTGTTTGAAAATGTTCACATACCGCGTGCGTCCAGTCTCCGATAGGTTCTCGGAGAATGATTTTTGCAGCTCAGGACTTCTTCCGGGGGCAAAAGTACCTCGATTGTGCATGTCATAATTGTTGGTAAAGTCAAGTCAGAGAATTGAGATTTTTTGAGATGATTTTTGTATTTGGGTCGTGTGAGACCCTACCACATTCGACTATGCCTTTAATAACTCAACTACAGTCTTCGCTGAAGCAGAATGTTGGTAAAGGGTCTAACAACATTAGTTTCTAGGCGTTTCATTGTAGTAAATTGAAAGATAATATTGACATAGGTGCGTCACATACATAGGCTGATAAACAAAACTATCGTTATCATGTTAATCAGAGGCGTAGCAAAATATCAATTTCGTTAACTAAAGATCGATTAATGTTTCATTTAATTAATTTATACTCTGATATAATTAGACGTGTTAGTAATTAATCAAGACGGAAGTCGATTTGTATTAGGATATCTTTGTTACGTGTAATAAGTCTTCGATAGAATAAACGTTGTGTATTATTTATTGCTATGCAGGTATGTGAATGCGGTAGAGTTCAGTGATGGATGACTTTGATCTGAGTGTGTTAGAATGTGTGCAGCGTTAAATGAAGGAAGCTGTTTGTTTGTAAAAATTAACTCAGCCTTGATTAGCTTTGTCGTATATAATTCTTTGAATGAGTCCGATTGGATGAGATTAATGAGTCAGATTAGTGGCCTTTCACATGGAGGATCTTAGGACGTTCGCAATCCCTTCTTCTGGAAGAGGTTCCTCCTCAGGCTCCTTCCTCTGTCCGAACAGCGCTGTACAGGCCGTTAGGCCTGACAGCAAATGTTTGTTAAAAAATGAGTCATCATAGATAACTGCAACTTAAACGATTGCTACTGGTTCTTACTAGGGCGTTTTGTAAATATTTCATTTTGACGTTGGTCATGAAAACTTTCATGTACCTAATCAATGAGTTATTGAGGTTAACATGTTCATACAGTGTTTAATAAGCTTATCTAATAACTAAACGTGTATCTTTGTCATATCTTCATCTCTCTCGATCAATCAATTCATATTTAATATCGTTAGTAGATGCTACAATCTAATTTCAACTTCAAAGCCTCATAAAATCGTAACAAGTAATCTTTATAAATTGTAATGATTAGGCGCGTTTTCTAATTTGAATGTAATAACTTAGTTGATTGCAGTGGATGAACTACACGATCAACATCCTCTCTTAATCAACTCTCGCCTTGTACGCTTGTTCAATCAACACCACTAAACAAGCTGTAATAAATTTCACCACAACGTACAAAGGGGCAATAAAATCGTATTGGAGAATAACTACGCAATATTTTAATTAACGTATGTAAAAACGCCCGTTGTCACTCAGCGGAGTAGACATAAACCTACGCAACGTTCGATTGAAAAATCTTTTTATTCATGCAAGAAGACACCATTAAGTCTTGCGAGTCCCACTTGCATTACGCATTGTATGAATAGCCCACTATCCTTATTACGAACTCGTTTCGCTACCAGACACGGCCGGTACACTTGAGATGGTAGTTGGCGGCGGGAAAAAAATTGTTGTGTAAACAGCACGGGCTCAATTAAGATGGGCACACACGCTCACCGTGCGCCCATTAAGTTGGCCGGTGACTTGTATCGATCGATGTGTAACGTCGTATTGGAAATATAGGTTATTTACTATCGGCTTGGTGTAATTATATTAAAAACTCGAAGGTTTTATGTATTAAGTTGACATGGACGTCACCAGTATCCAGATCATCCGTCGTGAATTATGATCGGGGCCTGTTGACTTCGTAAGAGTAGTGAACTAGGGATTAGCTAGAGAGTTGAAGCGTGGCCGCAGTGTGTTATGTAAATTATACAATAGCTTATACGAGTGTCACTTTCCTTCTTTATTAGAACCATTTAAAATGTATGATTTTTGTATTATTTTATGATTTCAAACATTTTGTTAGTATAAGTACGTAATGTGCCGGTATAGATGTGTTTCATATTTATTTTGACGCATCACAAAACAAGTCATAAGATTCAATAGTCACTATCCGCGAAACACGTCTCCACCGGCACGCATTCCACCTGTCGATTTGTAACCTATTAAATTACATGTGGCTGTTATAAGTCAGGTGCTAGCTTTACAGGTAGCGATAATTGAGGGCTGATGCCGCGATGGTTCATTTTGTGTTAGTATTCGTTAAACGACTTCTCGTGTGTAAGTACACACATGACAGACGGACATGTTCGGTTCATCAATTTTTTTTTTGGAGTTATCGAAACGCTCCATAACATTACATTGCGTCATATTTTCTTTATTAAAATTAGATTAAAATAGTAGTTAGTTAAGTGACACTACAATACTAAACGATGACTGCAGGCACAATTTGGAGTGAAGATAAAGTAATAAAGAAAATAATTACTTAAATTACAATTAAATTATTTCAGGACATGGCAATTATATTAACTGTAATATATAAAATATTGGATTGTGAATTGCAAAAATAGTACTCGTGCTTAACTATTTCAACTTCCGATCACAGATATATAATGTATGAGAGTGCGTGGTGCTTGGTTTTCAGAAAGCCCAAAAACCCGAATACAATACGTGGGCGAAAACCATAAATATCATTATTAATGATGTGTTTAACGCGCCATTTATCTTAAGTTATGGTTGAAGCTTTGATTAATAGTTTATTTTATTGTTACTGTCATAAATATAATTGCTTACATCATTTGCTTACATTAAAGCTAATTTTACATCATTCTAATATGCCATATGGACACTGGGTAGAGCTTAAAACTGAGAGCTTGATTGTAGTTACTTCACTATCACAAGTAAAGTGCTAACGCGTACTTAGTGAAATTATACGGTTGGAGAATATTACATTGAGCGAAGTAAACGCTAATGTCGCGCTGCTCGCATCTAAGGCTGGGAATCCACCAGCGACGTGCAAGGTAGCGAGGCGGTGCGCAAGGAAAGGTTCCGCCAATAGGATCATTTACTTATTTATATACCACTGATACCCTAAGCACGTTTTTGATTCCACCGTCTTTTTAGAATGATGTTTTGTCATGGAGAAGAATGTCGTAAGAAACTCCACAGCACATCTTTTGAAAGTAAACAACAGTATAACGGACTTGTCTTCTAACCAACTGTATGCGGTACAGTTACTTCCAGACAGTCTTATTTAGATATTCTTCTTTATCGTAATACTCTTTACCTACAAGCTGTGCTTTCACATGTCGCTTGGACGTCAATCACGTATTGACTTGAGTAATTTATTGTTTAAGCCAATCGGTTGAACTTTTTCTCTGGTGAAACCTCAGGCCAATCTATTGCTTTTAAAAAATATTTCCGTAAATCCATAATGGACTCACAAAGTGTATGTGTAATTTAAAAGCACTTCACGATAGTTTCGAACTGAACGTCGTATTATAAAAGTGAAACGTTGATGAGCGATAAGTAACCCAGTCCGATTTCGTCTAGGCGTCATATAGTTTATACAGTGTTAATAAGATTACACTTTCTGAATTATAGATTTATGTAAATTCTGTTTATTTATGATAGTACTATATTAAATTGCTAGGGATTTAGCTTAAAGCGGCGACTTCTTTGGTGTTATTAATTTCCGTCGGCAACGATGAAAACTTAAACCTGAAAACAGTACTATCGTAAAATAAAAAGATAGGATGGATATATTTATATAAATGCGAAAGTATGTTTGTTTGGTTGTCTGTCCTTCTTTCATGGCTCAACGCGTATTTATAGTATGTTCTTTGGTTTAGAGATAGTTGGAAGGACGACGAGTATATGCTCCATTTTACCGCGAATAAACATCTCATCTCTTTAAAGATCCATTACGATGTATATTTTAGCCAATTAAAGTGTCTAACCACAAATAGCATCCAGTGATGGAAAGGAATTGACAACCTTTGTTCTTTTCTCACATATGTGCAAAGCCGCGGGCTACATATAATTTTGTACACTGCGGGTTTACTGTATACCTAGAACTGTTTTTATTAGGTAGGTAATTTAAACTGATACGAAATGATATAATACTAAGTATTCGGGTATACAATCATAGTCACGTTATTTTTCAGGCTTCAGCGGAGTTTCATTTTTCAAGTAATCTTAGGGTACGGTATGAGGAAATAGGTTCGGTCGGAATACGCAAATGGACGTTATACAACGTTGTTCTACCCATATACTTTGGTGCATGGCGGCTTAGTCATTACTAGTAAATGAATGCAGTTTCATTATGTTCGCGTGTCAATATTATTTCAGAGCGCTATTTTTCCTGACATGTCGCAGTGCAATATGGGGCTGAAAAATGGTCAAACCTACATATTTTCAGCGCTTGTGGTGTATTTATTTTTTTGAAGTAATAGTTTATCACGCGAGGCTTGGTCGTAGTTATGAACTTGTCGGTTTAGTATATTTCTTCGGTGTTTTTGTACAACACTGCAAATATATATTTTGGAACGTGTGAATTATACTGGTTTAAGAAAAAAGACGGTTTGTGTGACAGATTGCTTCAGCGTCTGTTAACGTATAATGCAATATGTTTTAAATAGACAAAAGTAAAACAATAACCCGCTGTTAAATGTAACAATTATGTTATATCGTTTCTTGATTATTTAAAGACCGAGGCTTTACTGATGGTTGTTATAGCTTTTAAGTGATACTTGGACATAAACGTAATACGATAAAAATGTACAATGCTTACTGTAACGTACGATTTAAACGGGACGGATTTGTATTTTATAGAACCGATGAAATAAGTACGCCAAAACTTAAATATCCGCTTGGTAGCAGCTGGAGACAAATACTAAAAAGTATAAGGTTTCAATAGATCATACTCGATCACAAATTTTAACGTTAAAGGAAAAATAGCAAGAGTTATCATGGTAATACTACTGATACTCGATAACTTTAGCGTGAAACCCTTTGATTTTTAGAAAGTTCATTTAATGTCTTCTTACTGGTAACTGTGTTTCTCTCATTAGACAGCGATATAGGACTTGGCCGGCACTGAGCACTCTCAGTACTGTCGCATGAACTGGACATATTTCATCGTAATTACACACGTTTTTCTTCACTTATCTAATATCGAATTTCATCCTGTGGGCGGTATTTTATAGATTCTAATCGATTTGATATACGCTGTGTCGAGCCTGTGTTCTTATTCGAAGTAGCTGCTTACGACGCGATTTTAAACTTATTGCTTCGATTTGTTAATGTTGGGGCTGAAGGGAAATCCTCTCGTAAATCGTATTTCCACGCTCGATGTGCTCCGGATTGATGAAGACGTTCCTATTCCCGTGTCACGGCTAGGTTAACGTTAATATCAACAGTGAATAACCGCGTTAATTTTAAGTTTGACTGCATCAATGTTTTTAATTGGCTCACTAAACTGTTGGCCACATTTTAGGACTGTCTTTGTTAGATTAGCCTTTTATAACCAAAATGCGAATAAACGACATAACAGAAAAAACAACAATAAAGTAACTTAATTTTCCAAACTGCGAGTAATGGTGTCATGATGGTTTTTCCTCGCACACCGCCTCGCTGCCTCGCACATCTCTGGTGGATTCTCAGCTTTATACAGATTAAGCTAGTTATTGATTGTTACGCACGTTCCAATTAGCTGTTTAAGTTGTTCTCGTGTAAGTATATGTGTATGTGTTTATAGTGTGAACTAGTCTGCTTTTTAATATCAATATAAAACCTTCATATGTATAGAAGTACATTGACCCGCCAGCTTGATCTGATCTAAATAGCGGATATGTGTAGGCAATCACTTATCTTAATGTATTAATCATTTAATAAATTAATTATTAGTAAAGACCTTCGTGTATTGGTAATGAGTTATATAAAGTTAGACGTCCAATATTACCTCATAATAAAATCATATGGTGTTTGTTTACTACTATTACTCTCTCTGTCACACACGCACGCACACAAAACACACAAATATACACATACACAAAATATGACAAAAACAGTATACCTTTATTCTTATCGCTTTTATGGTTTATTAACGCGTAATCATTTTTTAATGTTTTGGTATATGTATGTAACTTTCTATATTTATATTATTTTTTTGTTGGTATAACTTAATGAAAACATGTAAATATTTAAATGGGTTATAGATTATCTAATTTATTTTTTCTTTATAATAGTATTATAATAGGTGGAGTTACTGCTAAACAACAATCTCCTAACATTCAGGATGTGTAGAGAGCGATTAAAGGCGGCACAATATACGAATGTTCTTATTCAGTGGCGAGTTGTAAACAAAAATTATATTTACGTATAAAACAATATATTTAATATGATGTAATTAAAGTAAATAGGTACCATTAAAGCATTCTAAATAATTTCAGATACGAAATTGGTGGCACTACAGTTATATTACAATTACGAAATCTGAGGGTAGTCATAAATATACTGACCTACTCATTAGCACATGAAACACTGAACCTGATTAGATTGACAACAACCTTGGAAGTTCCACTAGCTCTATTCAAATTTATAACCGAGATTGCTTTCAGGTAACATCAAACAAATGTTACAACTACGAAGATATTCGTGTCAATTAACAGTTAAGTCGTTTAAGTAAAACGGAAATAAACTACATACTATGAAATTTTTACGCGAGGTCATATGAGTCATCTAACAAACAATACATTTAAACTAGAATGAATATTGAGCACTAATTGGATTAGTACAAAAGTCATTCGGAGAGTGTTCGCGGGTTTTCGAGCACAAAACCGAATGCAGGACAACACGAGAACACAACATATCGACTGCTTGTTTCCATGCGACCGAATCTATTGTTGCGCCGTGGGATAACTGTAATTACTACAATGCATACATTTTCTGCATAAATTGAAAATGTCGCATAATGTATTGTTGGCGGCAATCGTTGCGTGCTTCGCTTTGTTCGTGTTCATACGTTGAGCTCGCCGTGTGCGGATACGTTCATCCCTTTCCGACTTACCGCATTCCCCGTTCGCCGGACAGGGATGGAGACTGTGTCAGTGGGCGCAGGTGAACGGCCGGCATACATTCGCTTATCAGCCGCCGACCGGTAGTAACGTCCCAGCACACCTGTCGATTTCTGTTGCAATTCTTTTTTTTTTTCCTATTAAAAACTGGTTGTCGTTTACATGAAAGTTCCACTAAGTTTGCGTTTTATTGCGTCCGTGGTAAAAGGCAATAGATTATGTTCGGACTGCATTTAAATTGCGCATTCTGAACGATAACTCGTCTTCCGTTAGGTCACCTGTCAAAGTAGTTTATCAAAACAGGATTGGCTGTTTCTCTTAATAACGTATGATGGATATTTCGGACTAAGAGATAAATATCATTCGACGTATATGAAACATTTGGCAGCTTGTTGTCTCGAAGGTTCCTTCGTTGCTTTATGATGGACGTCTAAGGTTGCAGCCGTCCATTTTATACAATCAATTGTGTGTTAATCTGTTAATCAGATAATTTTGTCCCCAACCAGTGGAGCGGAAAATTTAAAAATTGGTTCTTTTACTTATAGTCCCCATAGAGTTAGGTATTGATTTGGGAAACCCATGCAACCGAGGCACTTTAAGATAATGCATAGATAATCTAGACTCGGTACTTCGCCATTGTTTATTTAGGCTATAACGATGTATACAGACAGAGCATTTTCTTAAGTAATTGTATTTGAACCGAATAGATTCAGTCGATTCTCACGTTCGGCTCAACATCTCACGAAGTGCGCGGATTGCGATGTCGCAATAGACTTGATAAATCAATGCGCTTGCATTATTTCGCAACTGGCCCCTTCAACGTCTGCCTGTGAGCATTAAGTTAACCTGAAACAGGGCAATATTTGTGCACGTTATTCTGCAGATTCACTACTTCGGCTTTCACTCTCGGTGCGATCTTGATAACCTCTATTTACCAATTCACTTTCCCACATTCACACAATTGCTATTCATTACATTTTTTTAAAAAGCTTATATTTAACTCGCAATGTTTTTAGTTTCTAAGTATATGGGTTTGGGTCAAATCTTGTAAGCTGAATTAGCCCTACTTCCGTCTACGTTGTAGAAATTTGACGCATTACTTACGTTCTGATGACAATGCATGAAAAATATGACCTTATACTGAATACTGATATATAGAAATTGCAACAGATGAATATCCTTATCGGAGAAAAGTTCAGTGACATTTTTTTTTGCGTTATAAAAGCGTTTTTTAACTATTTTAAGATCTTAATTTATTAATAAATCATCGTTATTAAATTGAAGCGCGCCCCCGCGCGGCACACTGACTCGCGACTACTTTGTTCGGGTGTTGGCATTGTCTTCATTTACACGCTCTTTTTCCACATGCTTGTAATCGTCTTGTAATCAACGTGTAATTAGCTCCGGCTTGCAACAGATAACTGAACTGGTTCTGTTATTTTTGTTTCAGGTATGTACGTTGTTGGCGTTCGTGTGGCATTTTCGCACTATTAGGCATATGCGTGAATTGGGGTGAGTTATAAATTGTACCAGATTATCATATCATGCTGTATATGATTTGAGTGTTTAATTTGAGGTTTATGTGTGATTTTAATATCGCCATTTTATAGTATCATAATCCGGACTTAAATATTTTGGATTTTTTACGTAATCGGATCTTTTATATGTAACTTGGAAAATATTTTCAGAGCTAGTGCTGCTAAAACGGCTTATCTATATATATATTTTTTAGTTATTAAATATCTACTTAATTATCACATTGGAATTCAATAGATTTAGTTTATTACGTAATTGACACATTCCACAAGTGCCCATAAGTGTCTGATAATTTGATAGAAGCGGCTCTTTAATGGAATGTAGTAGTAGTTCAAATAAACCGATTACTTCAAAAGTAAAATCTATAGATGAGTAAGTACGTATCTAGTACTTACGTGTTAAGTGACTTCTATCCGTTCTGATGGTTATTACAGTGTCCTAGATGTACGGCAAGTACTGTGTCAGTAGTGCGTAGGTATTTAGAGATTATGGGACATTCGCATTAATCAACTCAACGACAACTTTGACTGGTACTTGCATTAATATACTCATCATCACGGCACATTACCGTCCTACTGCTGGAATTCTCGTAACGAGGGAATTTAAGATCGTAATCTAAATAGGTGGTAGACTTTGACCAGGATGTTTTTTTTTTATTATATCTGCTGGTAAGAGATCACCAATGGACATTGACAACTAAAGTACTAAATGCATCATCGATCCAAGGTTGGTTAAGAATGATGAGAGATGATAGGAAGTGAGAGCACAAGTGTAACGACGACAAATTTACGACGCATTATATACGTACAGTGGCACCTAATGCCGTAGATTTGAAAGTTATTCAGCTCGTTAAGAAATTATTGACCCATTTACACAATACTGGGGTGCCGCGAATAAGAGAGATAGGCTTCAAGTGGAGGTTGGAATAAGCTCATGAAATTCCCAAAAATATGATACGCAGAAGAAATGCCAAACTTGACGAGAAATTACAAAAGTCGCGCGCTGTAACTATAGAATATAAGGTAATGTGGCCATGAATACCTTGTGTTTCTTCAAAGACAAACAATAACATGAGGTCTCTCTGTAAAATAGGAAGAGAGGATCGATTATTTGTATACATATCTCCTTCAGTCAAGTTTCTTGAACAATGTCAAAAACAAAGATGACAATACCAACAATCGATCCTACCTTTCTATTGCACTTTGAGACCTCATAGTATTGTTTGTGAATACAAAGGTCAAACAAGCGATAACATAATTTAATTCCCATTACTTATTAGGTATGTAACGTCTCTATGTACGAATGTATATATCTTGTAGGAATGTAGACTAGAATTGTTCGAAATACAAAGTTTACCTGACCTTTCAAGTCCGACAACGACGCGACACGTTAATTAATTAATAAGACAATGTTAACTGCTACTTGTCAGCATAACTAATGTACACCACGTGAATTCGCACCGTTTGCTCATATCGATAATTGCCTAATGATGTAGCGGATGGTGCAAGCTTCGAACTCTTGGGAATGTGCGATGGGGTAACGACAATCGCGCCTCTCGATTTGCTTGTGTTGGTCAACTAGAAAACAAGCGAGTTAACAAATTGCGTTCTTTTTTTAATATTGTATATCAGTGTCAGTTAGAAGGTCGTTATGTGACAACGTGACCGCGTGGAACTTGACTCGTATAAAATAATAGATTAATATAGTGCCTTTACAGTGAACAGTCAAAATACATATCACAGACGATTATTTGGATGACATCTGATAAGTCGGCTGCTCTTAACAGTGACGTCACTTTAATACGCTCCATAACGCAACTAAAACAAAATACACGGTTTTTCGCTTATTATAATAAAGTAACTGTGTTACGATTACCTTACGTAAAATAATAAATTAGACAAAGAGTCTCTAATATTACTCCAGTTATGATGAGTAAACCACCAAGCAACGTAGCGACGAGCGTGTCGAGTAAACAGGGCATGTTTGGTTTTGTTCCAGAATGTAGGTTAGTCAGCGTCAGCATTAAAATAACTTTTTACGATGTGGCGGTATTATGTAGACCAACTTATAAATCAGCTGACACATTACCGCGCTTTGAACACGTTTTTGAATAAGTTTTTTGTGTTGTGTTTCGTTGAATATCATAATGGGTTTAGTCATAGTTTTATGATTGTGATTCCGGTGAATAATAGTAGTGTAGTGAGCACTTTGGTTGCTGCGATAGTGATAGGTCATGAACGCGGATGGATTTGTATGCGTCATGAAGTAACTGCATTGTACCTAATGTAGTGTGTGTCCTATTGTGAATGTTGATTTACCTACAACGGTGAAATAGGTTTTTATGAGAGAAAATGGTACTTCACTAAATAAAGAAAAGAAGAAGTGAAATTTTGTCTTAAAATACCTAAGATCTTTTGTGGTGCTGTACATAGAAGATTTTATCATTGATACGTGAATGGGCAACTGACAAGAAGGTGAATAATTTGATGGTTGTCATCGTTGCTCTTCAGTTTTAATGGTATGATTTTTGTTAGGAGCATTAGAGAGTGTGGCTTTACCCGTGGGAAGTCGGAGTGGACCGACAGTAATTTATATATAAGACAGGCTCGGCTTTTTGTATTGAGATGTCTACTGTTTTCTTTATACATTATTTTGACATACCGAAGAACGTCAAGCAATTGAAACTAATTCCGTTGTACGAATGTACCCATACGTTCCCAGGAGGCGAAGCTTTGCGACATTCACCGTATGACAGACAGGTGGCGGGCTGGCGGTGTGGTAACCGCGAGTGAAGGCATCAACAATAAACAATGTCGACCGCAGGCGCGCGTCCTTGTGCCGTGTGTACGCTTGTTGCAATACACCGGTGGAATATAGTCGACCTACTCATTTATTTCATACTTCATAAGCACAGTCCACTTCATGAGTACAATCCGCTCATGAGTACCATACCGGACTAACATTCACAGGGTTGTATTCATAGCGAGAAAATTTGAATTATGAGTTAAAATATCTGTTGTCTTTAAGTGTAATCCGTGATAGCCATGGATACAGGGAATCCTAGTGTGGGGCAATGGGTGTGTAGGGTGTGTTCTTTAATTAGGACGTAGGTTGATAAAACCCTAACTGTCACTGCCTAGCAGACA
>DWPA01000883.1:0-21319 GCA_018251375.1 Calpodes ethlius
GTATTTGTTTATTATCTTTCGCGACAGAAATTTGTCTACATTTGAATATAATATTGTTTTTTTAATCACTTCGATTTTTGTTAAATAAATACACTCTGTGCCGTATTACTTGACGCAGTTCATAGAAAACCTATCACAATAGTCTTTTACTAAATTAGTGCGGTCCATTTACATGTTTATTATACAATAAAAAAAGATAATCTTTACTTAAACCAATAAATTTCTTTTATTTTTTCATGTTTTATATATAAATAATGTCATATTGTTCAATTTATTGATTAATAATTTTACGTACCTATTCCGTTGCTGGAATTAGGTGTTTTCTAATAATGAAGGTTTAAGACTATACTCAAACATGCTAGTCAGATTTTATAGACGTAAGTAAAAGGTGACATGAAAATTCGCGATGTATTAATCATTCGAACTAGGTACTAGAATAACCTTCTCGGCTATGTCTCTCGTAGCTTTCCCTTCGGTCTCCGCGAAACTACAAAGGCCGGTAAGTAACTATTGTTACTGTCCTTTAAAAAAATGGTATTCATCGTAAAGGATATCGCTATAGAACACAAGAGAGATATTACTACTGTGTACTTTGTCAATCGGACTTCATGCATTTTTTGTACAAAGAGCCGATAAGAAAGAAAAAAAGAAAGACTGGCATGTTTACTCAAAAGGCACACCATTTATACAAGATCAGAAAAACAAAGGCGAGAAAGCCAAACCAACCCATGCCTCAGAGCTTTGTAATTAGTTTTATGGGGTGTTACAAGATGGCGTTACTTCGCCATTATGAGAAGAATTTAGAATTGTAAAAGAACTAAAGATTCAGCAAGCAAGCTGTGAAACGTCTACAGAGCTTTGTAGTTTGTTTTACATAGTGTCATAAGATGGCGCTATTGTGCTAAAAATATAGATATATAGGTAGGTAGCTAGTTAAGTACATATACGGTAAATACTACATTTACATAAATCACAGTAGATCACTTTTTTTTCATTCTGTACAAAAAATATCACGTATAACCTAACCCAATAATAGGCCACTGTGAGTCACAGTTCTCCTTGCATTGAAATACTCTGGTTACACTACAATGATCTAGTGTAGATTAATATAAAGTCAGCCAGTACCGTACACTCATTCAACTGTCGATCACGACCGAAGCTATTTCACGCGATAGAAACAAGCCATTGAACAGTGATGGCATAGATAAACTCAACGTTAACTGTATGTATATTCAATATATCACATATTGAAAATCACTATAAAACTGATTATTTACATTTAAATATTAACTTTCTTTAATAAATCTCTAACTACTGCTCACGTACATTAATTTATAAACGATGTACGAAAGCTTTTCCTCACGTATTATTATAATAGATAACACATAGACACTTTTTACTTTAGCGCCATCTAGTGACTACCAAGAACAACAAGTGGACAAATGTTGCAGATTAAATAAAAAACATGATTAACGTCGTATTATTTATTTTCGTCTGTGTTCAGCCGCCCGGTACAGATACGAGCGGCGATTACTCGTTACCTTAAGTACACGCAGTAACGCTACATTACCAAATGTCGAAATACTGATATTATCTGTGGGACTACCAGCCCCGCAATGCAAACAAACTACGGTAGCAACCCTATTAAAACACTTCCGCCTCTACGATACTCTATAATGATCATCTATTACTTACACATGATTAACATACAATGAGACACCAAACACAACATAAAGGAAGCCTATTTACATATGACTTTATTGCTCTGATAAAACCTCGTGCGGGTTTACAGTCGTGGCGGCAACAGAATACGTCCTTAATCCCTATGGGTGTATTTATTATTATAATACAAATATACGAGGCATTTCAGGCATTGTACTATAAGTGCCTTGTATTAAATTCGATATAGATATACGTAGGCGCACAGTTTGTAACAAGGTATAGTTAGAATAAAAATGATTTTTCTTGTAAACTTAAGGCGTAATATATATAAGGGTGAAAGTTGAATGTCCCAAACACACATTAAAATGTATACTTTAGGCGGTTTACACGCTACAGGCAAACTATCGCAACTGGAACTGACGGCTACTAGTGGTCAATGGATTATCGTTCCAATAATTATACCACTAAACACGATTTACAGTAATAACGTTAATTAATTTTCTTTTTACTTAAACATTTTTCACTGTTATATTTTTGTATTAGTTACATAATGTAGAATGTAACAATATGCAGTGAAAGTGGTAAATAGATAGACACATGATAGCGACAGATTGGCTGTAAAATTTCACGTATAATTAAATACACGTTGAAATAATTAAATAATTATGGGACTTTATAATGGTTGCACTGAAAATAATCCCGATGTATATTAATTAAATCATTAATCCCGTTGATGTAATTGCTAGTTGCCTGTATTGTACGCCGCCTTACACACAAACCTTAAACAACATTCAAGGCCTAATGTACAAAATCAAATATTCAATTGTAGGAACACGTTGGTATTCGAATGGCGCTAAACATTACCTTTGGCACCCGTCAATACTATGGTCGCAAAATTGATATAGAATATAAATGTAAAGATTCTACATGTAAAAAGATTTCCGAATATTACAATTACAATACATGTTGTATACATAAACGAATATTGCACGTCTAACATTTATATCTATAATCCAATTATACAAATAAATACTTCAATTATTACACAACAATCCATTTCTATCTGTAAGCTTACATAAACTTGTTTAGGCTCAATTTTAATAGAGTATTTTAACTATATGTATATTCCGTTTCCACATAGGCTATAGGTATTATCGAATATTTAAGTGAGCACCTAATATAATTGTGAAACATTTCGTGTCTTTCGTGCCTATACAGACACTTGACGAAGTTATCGGTTTTACCGTAAGTGAAAAGTAACCCTGGATTAATTTTCACATTTATATACGTGGAATTTAAACTCATAAATTAATCTAATAAGAGTTTGTCTTTTATTTAATATAAATAAATAATTGAAAATGCATTTGACAACAGAACTATCTACAAAGCTTGGTCGAGAGTACAGTGTAAAACTACTCATAACGAAATCATTAGCACTAATTAAATCTTTATAAAACTGAAAACCACTTCAAATTATGAGCTAAATAACGTAGAAGAAAGTTAAACGAATTTAAACACTTCCTAAAATATCAATGCACCATTATGAATTGTAAACAGCATTAACAAATAATAAGAAAATATTTCATCGGACTTCATCATCGATCGAACCAATTTTCTTAAATACTAATCTCCTACTTCTCTTTTTAAATTATTTAATCAATTACACTGAGCCCTCCACCAGAATTGAACTATTAATTTACGGACGACGTTTACAATTAATCTCATAACATATTATCTACATAAATAATGGTCAAGGAGCGATCATTAGGGTTGCCACCGCGAGAAGCCAACTCAAGCCGTGCGCCGTAGTACTACACACTAACGCCGCGAGCGCGACCGGCTACCAACAGTCGAGCGACACTTCAAGTCTTCATCTACCATGTACAATTCGTAAACTATGTTCTCAATGTCGGAATGTCTTCAGGCTCCTCATTACTAGAGACGTAGATCACGCCGTATAAGCGATTCAAGTCTGCGAACATCCACGAATACGCATCCGAAGTTGCTCGCAGTTTCGCCATGTGAATGCAGAGCCGTTACGTCAGTTAGTTTTGAATGTTTACACAGAATATTATGTAAAGTAAAACGTTTATGTGAGCGATTTATATCCGCGAACATTCACGAAAGTCTGTCATGGCTGTTCGCGGACCTCCGCCACGTGAATGTAGTCAAACAGAATAACACACAGTAACACTAGAATGTCAAAAACATCAAAACTATTATAACACTTACTTATAATATACTTTTTTATGATCATATATTCTCAAATATCTTTCACCTCACAATTCTCTTGTCATCATACCGTAGATCTGCGTTATTCTGTAACCTCATAATCAAATCCAAGTCTAATATTATATTAGTTAATTTATTACTTAATATAATCATAATTATTGACAAACATACGGCTGGGCCACGAAACGTTCTCTGAAGGTTTTGATGGCTAAAAGCGTTAACTTTTATGATATCATGGCCTTATAAGATCGAGGGCATAAATTTGATATCGTTTCAATTTGATGCTAACGCTTGAAGCCCAAAGCAAATTTGTTTTCAGTGTTGCGCTCCGTAGCCCTCAGGTCAGCTTCACGGTCTCACCTATAAGTTTTAGCTAAATTGATCTATGAGATTACTGGATTACTGCGAAGCAGTATGTACTCGTGCGATTCAGTCACAAAAAATAAAATTTTACTAACTCCGACAGACAAGCTGTTTCTTGTATTTACACACGTTTTCTTTTCAGGATCATTACTTAGAACTCTCGTTGCCATATCATTAAACTGTCCAATATTAAAATCTCTATCCTTACTATGTTTTTTAATTATTCAATTGTAAACCCTCGAAAAGATCGTAAGACGTATCCGACAGAAAGAACCATTGATATACCATTACAAAGTTCAAAAGCGAATTTTTCATATTCAAAGTTCATCAGATTTTTAAATTTACATCGAAAATCATATTGTCATTGAGTCAACCATGAAAATAGATTTTATTTTAAAGAAAACATCCGTGCATGAATTCCTTTTCATATCAAAATGGAGTAAATTCGCTAACAATGGACAAGCTATAGTTTACAACATCCTAACAGTAAAGTGTTATCATAAAGTTTATATTTAAGAGTAGGTATACAGTAGTGTAGGTATATAGTATTACAATATAGCTCAAGCAACTCAATTATGAATATAACTATGTACGTTACTGAGTATTACATAATTAGTCTATGGAATCTGAAAACTTTTAATATTAATTCGTAAAGTTCTTTTTACAAAACTTTTCCAGTCCGCATTAAAAAAAAAAACAAAATAACAACGAAATGTAAATCGTCTATCAGTCGTATTGTTTTCATGTTTTTGAATGAATCTTTAGAATTCATGAACGAATACTTATACAGACGAGTTTTCAACAAAGATTCTAATAAGATATAATTATCACAAACCATAAACAGGTAAAATAGTAAAGTATCAAAAACATTGTGTCCCATATCAGTCGTGTTATTTGTGCAATACTATTTTTATAACATCAGTAACAAAACTTCGTCTTGAAGTGTTGCTCAATATGTAACCAAAGAGCCTCCGACAGACATATAAATAAGTGTAATTATAATAATATGCAATCTATATAAAATGGACCAATCATGGCAGTGAAATTTAAATCAGTGCTGTCATTGGTCAATTTCTACCACTCTTATATGTCTAGCAGACGCTAGTAAAAAGAACTGAAATTCTATTTGCGAATCTCGATATCCGATATCCGATAGACACTATCTAATTTTATTTAAATGTTTTTGAGTTTATTTTGCGTAATGATTGATCTTTCGATATCGGAAGTTCGCAGATAGTATCCCCGATCTTGAGATTGCGACCGACCTCAACGGATAAAAATCCAGTCCTTCATAGAATTAGCGACTCGTAAAAATGCTTTACTAAAATCTATTTTAGTTTAATATACCGTTATACAATATAGTTATTAAGTTAATAATGAACAAGGATTATTTGGATTAATTTAAATTTTACCAGCTTCACCTAGACGTTTCCAACGATGTGACGTAATCGCTCGTTCTACGACGGAACCCATCGAGTGGTATTGTTCACGCCAAACTTTATGGCCGCTCTGTCAATGCGCTTGTCGCTGCATAGGCGCATTAGGGATGAAAAAAACTCCGTGAACAAAACTAAACTGTCAAATATTCAAAATAAAAATATCCGTATTATGAGAAAATAATTTGTGAGAGAATAAAATCGACGATACACAAATATTACTCTTTAGCAGATATTCGAGTCACGATTCGTGCTTGAATCTCGTATTCATATACGAAAGTATATGAATGATATTTTAAGTTGAATTTGTCTGAAAAAAATATATCTTTATCTATAACGGAAACCAATTAAATACGCTTTAACCAGGACTAAAATTTCACATCCCTATTTTCCCTGTGTCTATGATCAGCGCGGTGTGCGAGAACGCTTAAGGTGCAGTACGTGCATCATTTGGCCACGTAGCACGATTCAGAGCGACCAAAAATATCGGCGAGCACTATAACTATACACGAGCTACTCTGATATGGTCTCAGTCTCAAGACAGTCCGTACGTCTGATCTATTATACACTCTCCCTACTCGAGCTACTGACTTGTGTCCACTATCGACACTCGATTAAATAATTTTGTTATAAGTGCCATTCCGACATAATACCTGTATGGGTGTAATAACTGTTGAGTCTAAATCATCTGGGAAGTAAGGGCCGCCACCAGAATGTGTCGAATGTGTACGCAAGCCTCTGATATGTGGGATGATGTGTGTAGCGCTTCGGGCCGTGCGCCGGGGCCCCGCCCGACTGGTACAAAATCGGAGCGTACCTACATATACGTATATTATATACAATGTACAATACAATATGATAACGCTATAGTGGGCAAGGGGCGGGGCGGCGGCGGGCGGAGGCGTACCTCGCGCGTCAGTAGGTAAACATTCTCACAATAATTTACAATGTAACTCGCTCTATATATAACAAACATTTCACGAACGCGCACCACGCTCGCCGAACAACATAATATACAGCAGAATCGTAGCACTCTTTCGATTCGATAAAAAAATTGACTAGAAAATTCAATTCGCTATGAGCACTATGTGTGCGTGGATGTCGAGGAGAAGATGTCTGCGGCGCGCCACGCCTCGGCCTCTTCCTCGGCGTCGTACTGCTGCAGGAACGGGTTGGTGGAGCTGTACCGCGGACTCAGGCCTCCGTTGCTGTTCAAGGTCACCGCCAGACCTGCAGAGGTGCCGGGTATCGCCGATCTCGGAGACTCGCGAGACCCATTCTCGCGCGGCGTCGATTCCCGCGACATCGCATCCTTCGAGTTCATGTTTGGTGTCAAATCCCGCGGCGTCAAATCTCGCGGAGTCAAATCTCGCGGAGTTAAGTCCCGAGGCGTCAAATCCCGAGGCGTCGTGTCCCGTGGGGTACCGCGCGGTGAACCACGAGGCGATTCACGCGGTGAGCTCGCCCGTTCCGGCTGACGCAGTATCGACGACACCGATCCACCGTGTTTAATAGTATCCGCTGGGCTGTGGCTGCCGGAGCTGCTACTGGGTGAACCGGGAGAGGAGACTGTCACCTGCCGGGAGCGAGGTGGAGCGGGCAGAGGGCCGCGCAGAGGCGACTGCGGACGATATTGGCCTGCCCTGACTGATGAGAGAACCTACGAACAAGTGCATATTCACGAATAATTGCAATTTATTAACATTTAGGATTCCCTAAATTATTTTAACCCTTGAGTTATATATCATAAGATGTTGTTATGCTGCAACAAAAATATTAAAATGAAAAAAAGACCATAATTTGTTTTTGCATTAACGTGTAATCAATCCAAATGGTATTAGAGTTTAAATTTAAGTCCAACCATACATCCGACCGTTGAAGTACACTTCTCGTGACAAAGTAGACCTGTAACTTAAAATCTATTGGACCTCAAAATTATATTTAAGATTTGTTATCTTGTGAGTAAATTCTATTGGCACGAGCGTCTCGTGAATAAATTGGCTTCATACAATCAGAAAAAAAAATGTAGACAGTTTGAATGTCACTAACTATATGCTGCTGACTGTACAAACATATGTGATGTCGCATATGTAGTAGCATCATTTTTATACATACATGTGCGGGCGGCGATCGGTCTGGCGCGGGCCGACCCGAGAGAGCTGGAGGCGGAGATGCTGCTGATGCTCCCGCTGGAGGCCGATATGGACTGACTGAGGGCGGAACTCGGCCTGGTGATAAAAGTACATCAATATGATATTGCTTCTAACTGGTTTTTACCGGTTTGACCTAGCTTGACTGGAAACGTACAGTATCGGAACACAGGCTTAAAATGTGTATGATTATTTATATTGAAAGGTTTCCATGTTAGAGGGAGCTCTTTTTTGTACGTGTGTTATGTTTTGGGTTTGAAAACCTTGAATGTAAGTCACCCTACATATCCGTTGGACGCTAATTAATAGATAGGTTAATATTTAGAGATTTTGATTAGTCACACCCATCTTAATTAGCTAAGAGTATGTAGACGGAATTGACTATCTGTTTACTAGCTATTCACCACCTTTAACTGTTACATTGCTGCTTCGAACATCCTTTTATCCTTTTATTATTTTGCGGACGGAATCGGTGAATCAGGCTCATCGAGAGTACGTAAATGACAGCGTACTGATTTGAAAATCAGTTTCTCGCCCAGAAGGTTCTAAATCAGATCCTGCAAATATCTTGAAGCTTTGAAATTAGTTATCTAATTTAAGCAATTCAACACTATCATATCAAACTCATGTAATGGTTTTATTCTTCGCACGTATTATTTAATGGGTGTCATCTATTATCTATATATGGTGGTATCTATTTATGGTGATATGGATAGTGCTACGGATATTAAATACAATGTGGTTGATGCTACGGGTGTTTATCAAGATGTGATTGATACTAATAGTTTATGTGCATGGGTGATGTCACATAGCTCGTTGATTGTATGGCACATTGCTGGCTATGCGTATAAACAAGATGGGACCTGGGGGGAGCGTGGCTGAGGCCGCTGGCGACGCACTGGCTCTGCTTCCACGCGGTCCGGTTGCTGGCTCGCCGCGCCGAACTGTCTACAAATATGCATGCGTTAAGGTGCTGCTTAGCCCCTGTTTTTGTAAGTGTTCTGTTCTACCGGTCTACTCTACGTTTCTACTGCGTAGTATTTCCAGCCAATTGTGTGTTGCTTCTTTTCATAAATTCTTCTTTTTTTAAATTTCGTCTTTTTCTAGTCGATTTTAAAGTACGTAACTCGTGTTTCTTCAAAATTTTCCAATGAAAGAATATTATAAAATTACTTCATTAATAGGTCAATTTGTTTCCGTACAAAAATCCATACGATAAAGATGTCTTTAACATTGTAACTGAAATGTAATTTGATTAAAGGTTAAGTTATACCTAAACTAATAATTTGGAAAAGTGTAAGCTTATCTAATTAGGTACGTGATCAATAACATTACCTGAACGTTTAGGAGCAGGCCAAATTTGCAGTAGACATTGAAGAACATGGATGGGTCTCTGATAGTCAAGGTCCGAGGGTGGTTGGGCGTGAAGCATGAGTGGTGGGGCCAAGGCCACGGCGAGATGGAATGGTGACATTTTGTTCCGGTCTTGAGCTGCGACCACGAGTGCTAAGTGATCCAGCAAGAAGACCAGGGTAGCTCGCGCGGCCCTTGGTAAACATTCCACTATAGACGCCATCAAACGAGCATTTCCTTCTCGATCGTCGGGCAGACATACTCCTAGAATATCAATCAATATTGAGTTTGATTAAGATAATTTAATTATTATTTTCTTGAAGACAAAAGCAAGAGGCAAAGGCGTGACTCAGATAAATAAAAAAAACATAATACCTATGTTTTATTCACCCAAGAGTGAGACAACGCATTCTAATTAGGATTTTTATCGGAAAACATAGTTATATACTAGGAGACAAATTCCAGGGGAGGCAAAAGTGAGCATTGTATAAACTGATCTCAAAAATAAAATATGTATAGGTATCCACTTACCGAGGGCATCAAGTGTCATCTGATACAAGCATCGGCTAAACAAAGGTTGGGGGAGTTCTCGCAGGAAGTCCTTTAGCAGGCCAGTAATGACGTTGATGTCGGGGACTGCATCTGGGGTGAGCTCCACTCCGCGAGGATTGCGCTCAAATGCTTCACGCAAGACCCGCTTTTTCGTTGCAGAACCACACAGACGATATAAACCTGGAACAATATAAACAATATTTTAATCTCTAAAAATGTTTTTATAATTTTACAGTGGTACTGTAGTATGTATATATGATTAATTAATTTGTGGGGAACTCTTAATACAGAATATATGTTGAATCTAGCTTAACCAATGACCACTTACCGATAATGTCCAGACCCCGTCTCTCAATTTCCTCAACACATCGCCTGACGACCAGTGGCACGGGTGGAGCATGGGGTGGTCGCACTTCCCGAGCCACCACTGTATCCAACTCTGTTCCAAACAGCGGCGGCGGTGAAATACGTGGTGGAGCTGGTCGTCGACGGAACAAGTCATGTGGCTCGGTGTGCCGAAGGCGTACATACAGGGTACCTCGGGGATCCATCTAAGGATTAAAAAGCAAATATAACTTATGTTAGATACGAAACAAGAATCATAAAGACCAAAAAAAGAATGAAAGTAGAAAACTTTAAATATTTTAGTTATGTTGAATATGAGTTATGTTAAATAGAGAGTGAACATAAGTATATATTATTGATTATTAAGAGTATAAAAAAAAAGATTCTTATTTTATATTTCTATGATATCAATACATAAAATATGTTTTCATATAATAACTACACGTACTCTGATTGCCAGTTGATGCGAAGGAGAACGAGCGAGTAGATCAGGAAGAGTAACAGCACCGCGGTAGCAGAGCTTGTGTCTATGTTGTGGATCCCAGGAGTACACCAGGACATCCAGCTGTCGATTGTCCACCAGCTCCAACTCAAATGATTCATCCCAGTCAAATTGAAGTTCTCCATTACGTACCTGATAACATATACAGTGTTAAATTAAATCTCGGTTTAAAGAATCTCAAATACTTTAAAATGAACTTTTGATTTTAGTTTTTTTAGTATGTGTACAATTATATTACATACTTGTAACTATAAACATAAAACGTAAGAGCTTTCAGGTAAGGCATAAGCGTCTAAAACTATAACAAATTATGAAAGCTTACCACAGTTCGAGCTTTATGTACTCTATCGCATTCCAACACGCAGTACAAATCCCTCGGTGCCACGGGTTGTTGAGGTGGTGCCAGGGGACCTGAGGGTGGCGAACCTGGCGAAGAACCTGAAGGTACCGGTCGCAAGCCTCGCCCGGCTAACAGATGCACCCACAACATTCCGGATACTCCACCAGACAGTCGAGATAAACCGGTCATAGATGCTGATAGACCGCCTGCACCGGATTTCTCCACTTTGTATTTTAGGAACTCTGTTTAAAAAAAAACATTTTTGTTAAAAATACATAATTTATGAACGTCGATACCTGAGGCTCATCTTGTCTAAAAATTTAATGTTATGTCAACGGCGACAAAATAAAGCCAATTACTGTGGTAAATATGTCCTAAATTATGACCTGATCTATTTTGGAGTTACATTTAAATTACATAATCTTTAAGTACCCGCAACTTATGGAATCATGATTGTATGTTATTCAAATAGTATCTTAATCTACTTACCATTAGGATTGATATCAAGTTGTCGCTGATGACGGGAGCTCGGCGTTGGCACGGGGCTTGGGTTGGGACAAGTGAATCGCGACCCAAGCTCCAACAGCTGACGAACGCGTCGCGCTGACGGTGAGCCTCCTGCCGTAGGTCCCAACTGCTGAGACGAGAGCGAGCGAGCTGGTAAGTGACGAGGGCGCTCGATTCGCCGACCAGCAGACAAGCCAAGCGATGAGCCGAAGCGACTACCACTTTCCATCTGCAAGATGTATCGCGTGACTAATGATGTGGTCAATGGTAACATGGCCTGTGAAGAAAAACTCACTGGAACGGAATGAATGGTAAATAAATAATTAAGGTGCGTAAATTAAAGCTTGTAGATCAAATTTATCTAAGAGTACCTTTAGATATACCTGTAATAAAAAAAGAAACGGAGCTTCTAAGCCCGTATGAATTATTGATATATATTGAGATTACATATAAATTGAAAATATGTGTGAATGTAAATGAAATATGTATATTTACAGCTTTATTTTTAACGTGAACGCTTTGTGTGTGTGCGATAATTGTGAGTGTAACATCTAGCTCATAGCTCAATCTTGCGTAAAGATAACTCAGTTTATCTCAACTTACATTCTTTAAAGCGTCATGAATATTTTCCGCAGAGTAATGCGTAGGAAGTCTTGGACGTAGTGTTTCATATAAAGCACTTGTAGATGGGGCTCGCGATAGCCAAGCTCTGTACTCATCGGACGTGAAAACTGATGGTGATGATGGTAAGCGACCTGAAAAATGACAGATTCAGAACCTCCAACATAGTTGCAATTATAAAAATAAAAACTCCGGTATACATTGTACGTGCCTCTGGAAGAACGAAGATCTAACCGCGAAGACAATGGCTCAGGTTCGTCTTGAAGAACACTTCCAGCTCGTCGTGATAAACCTAGTCTATAGGACAGTTTAATTTAAATAATTAATATAAATATAAAATATAAATAAAATTACTTTAAGTAAGATGTATAAAGAGTTATAATTATTTACCTTTGTCCAGTTCCTCTAACATCCCTAGGCAATGAATTGAATTTCGATCCAATATCTCTTCCCAGCGTGCTACTTCTATAACCGCTCAGACCTGAATAGTAAGGCGTACGTGTTGGAGCCGTAGCTTCTGTGTCAGAAGAGTAATCTAAGCTCCGATTCCGTCTTGAGGTTCCAAACTTGCTGCTGTATGATGGCAAACCCAAACCAGTTGTTCCGTAACCTCCACCAAGAGTCGATCCTAAACCAGTACCCGTTAAACTAGCACCAAGTCCAGAACTTGTCAATCCTGAGCCTACTAAACTTGATCCAGTCAATCCACTTAATCCTGTACTCGAAAGGCCGGAAGGAAGGCCAGGTCCTCCCAAGCCTGTACCACTTAGACCTGTTCCACCGAGACCGCTACTAGTTAGACCAGATCCTGTCATACCAACTCCGCCATAACGTTGATTGTATCGTGAAAGACTCGAAGCTGAAAAGTAAAATAAATGTATCAAAAACACGTTTAAATTGGAGATTTTTCTACATTTCATTTCCCTACTGACCACCACCTGTAGCTGCTGAAGCCTTCAAACTGGACCGTAGTAACGAATGTCTTCCAAAATCTGAATGAGTTTCTGCCCGAGGTAGTTGCTGTTCTGAACCTGACCGAGGTACTCTCCCACCGAATCTTGTACTGAAAGCAACACTGTTTATAGGTAAAAAATATTTCACATGTGTCATAAAATTGTTTATAGGTATCATTTTCTTTACCTTCCACTTTCTGATGGATAGAAAGAATGCACTTTCTCAGCTAAACTCTCGAGGGTATTGGGATACGATCTCTCGTACGGTACAAAGTGTGTAGCAGACGATTTGGGCTGCTCAGTTATTACCGGAGGTGGTGGTCGGTAACTGGAAAATAGTAAAAATATTAATCGAGTCCGCCACGAGTACATATTGCAGAATATATTCAAAAGCAAGTAGGTAATAATGAAAATGATTGCCATCTTTTAGTTCTATTCTCTTTACCTCAAAGAAAAGTTTTCTATTGCCACCCAAGGCTAATCTAACTATATCTCTTAATCTTTTACTTTTGTTTTAATTTGAAAATTCTTGAGACTTATATGACTAACTACGTTTGTTGATTATCGAAAATATTATAAGGAGTATTTCAACTAATATACGTCTCGAATGATATTGGTATTGATTGTTTAGTACCAAAAATAATTTTCGTAACATCACAGATCTTAAATTACCTCCACGTGGAATGGTCCGATGGTGGTCGTGAGTTGTAGTACAGGTCCAGCCCTGTAGAGTCTGGAGACAGCGGCCCAAGCTGCATACGACTTCTTTCCTCTCGTCCATCGCCCACAGGACGAACCACATTACCCGGAGCTCCAGTTGATCGTAGAGTACCATGCCTGAAACGATATTGAAATTCACTCACACGCCCGGGATATTTTGTACTGCTGGTGATGGCATAAAAAATAATTTACTAGTCTTTCTATAAAATAACTATTTTCTATAAATTTACAAATATGCACAGACAACATTGTAGGAAAATTTTAATAAAATTTCCAGGAAAGGAAATCTACGTCCTAAGAAATTCCTCCGATTCTCACTCACGCATTAGAATTCCCTGTAGTGGACATGTACAACCATCGCGACCAGAGTCTACTGCCTACCATAAGTGCAATCTACCATGAGTCTATCACTAACATGAAAATACTTACTGAGAATACAACCCGTCAACTCTATCCCGGTCCCTGTCATCATCATCACGGCAGTCTCTCTTCAACACAACTACCGGTGGTGGTTTGTGTTCCGCGCGTGGCAAGGACGGTGACCCGGGACCAGATTTACCTTAAAAGATAGGGAATATCAATAGAATTCTAATAAAAACAAGTCTTGTTCAAATTTATTTGTAAACCCTTATTCATAAAATGAGAAGGCTTCACTGACTGATATATCATCGCCCAGCGCTAATTATTCGACATTAAGACTTAAAGATTTTCACGCAGGTATCTCTTGTAAAGAGTTATTTATATAAGTATCGAGCTAAGTAATGAACAGAATTTATATTTTCTTTTATGGCTTTATTTCCGTAATTAGACATAGTTTTTAAAAACGTAAGCATAAAAAAGCAATATCTCCGGGGAGAAAAAATAAAGAGAATTTATGGGATTGCTTTAAATTTGCCTAATTTCTGTGACGGAATTGCAACAATAATTATTAATTCCATACGAACGTACCCCCAAGTACTTTCTAGTTTATTAAGAAAACTTAACATCTCTAGTATGCAATAGTTTTTCCAAAATATACTACACGAGTTAAAACTAGTTATGTTTGGGTTGTCCTTTATTACCTTTCCTCTGTCTTGTGCAAAGCAGCAGCCGTCTCGGTATCGACATGATGATCACGACGTCGTCCAGCGACATGCGCCTCACGTCTACCAGATTCACTGCCAGGATCTCGTCTCCGACCTATCAACAATCATTGTCATTTATACAATCGTGTTTTGGATTCAAAGAATAAGGATAAGATTGTAAATTTGAAACCTGAGGGTATACAAAATGGTAAATACCCATTGCCCCTTCGTATCGTACCTTTTCAAAAACTTTATGGCAAATGACCGAGCCGAGACTTTAATTCAACAAATAGAAAACATCATTATTTATTGACTTTCGCTGATCATCTGCAATTTACTCTTCAGTGTCTTACGTGTGTATTGTGTCTTATCGGGATTAAACATTGTTTAATCAGATATGTAAAATACAATACCGTTACATTCTATAGCTTAACAAAATATTTAATCAAATAACCTCAAAATATTTAATGAAATTAAAAATCAGTGTTATTAATCACATTTTCTTCATTTAAAGATCAAAGCTAGACTTTAGCAAGTGCAACCTGTACCAAGTAATTCATAGTGGTTCAAAAGAATATATAAGAAATTAAAATATAACCTTTAAGCAACCACTGTTGTAAACAGCCGACTCCAATGCTATCCGGGATATGAAGACACCATCCGTCCTAGCTCCACCATCACCCTCCCGAATATACAGGCCCAGAGTTTGACCTGGCCGCTTCACAATTTCCACTAGTTGTACGATGTGGCGTGAATCCTGTGAAACAATCCTCAGCTGAATATATCTTTTATCTATCGTCTTTGTACAATTGTTTTGTTTTTCAAACAATTCTAACAATAGAAAATTAGTGTAGATAATATATATTAATTAATCCTATAACAAAAGATGAAAGCAGCTAATTGGCCGCCCATTGTCAAGATGATTTTCGATATTATTCTTTGTTAGATGAGAAATAACATTTACTGTTTTCTAATACTAGGTAAAGTTACAATACAATCATGTAACATAGCTAGTTATTAATTAAATATAAAGAGAATACAACAAGTAGGTATATACATTTAAACTTTCTGAATTCGATCGGTTGTCGCTTGCGATAGAATTCCGCGGCTATCCCAATACTGAACGTTCGAATTACTGAAGGGGTATTCGTCCTTTATATCGAACTGCGTTGGCTATGAGCTGCCAGGGAACATCTCGACAATGCCAGTCTAAATTGCGTTCGCATTCCGCGATCTGGGGCAGAGGCGAACAATGAGCTCGGAGTACTGTTCTGTCGGTGCTGACTGCGAGTTTAGCATCCAGGTCAATAGAGCGAATAAATTTACCTGTTTTTAAAGCAATTTGGGTATTGTTTGAGATGAGTTGCAGAACTATACTTGATGGTTTTGTCCCAAGTGGTACTAAAGTACAAGTGAAGACGACATAGTATAATAACGCTGACGGACAAACAGCATTAGAATTATTGTAGGTTACTTGTACTATATTTAAATTCATGAAGCGAAATCAGAAACTTATCCTTTATATGCCGGCATTTGCAACTATAGATAGCCATGTATAAAACAAATGAACAAAGTTCGATAAATTTGAAAATGTTGGCATATAACCGTCTTTTAACACTATTTAGAGTTGCAATGCGGGATATGCTCGTCCATCTCTTGCGATATTTTGACTAGTCCATGACGTACTCATATCCTCATCCTATATCTCTGCCTCATGTGTGTCCTAACGCGTCAATCAACACATAAATTAACGGGAAGTTAAATTTGTATAGAACTTCATTAATGTAGTCAAGCATTTAATCACACAAACCTGTAATGCAAAGAACTTCTTGGCAGCTTCAATATTGTTCCGGCCCACTTGTCTCAATTCAAGAATCCGTACTATCATCTCGCCGCGTCGCTCCACCGCCTGGAAACGTTAATAGATAATATTCAGTAAATCTCTTTATCACTCGCAATCGATAACACTTGCTATATTTTGGGACATGAATATTTATCAACATGCGATATTTTTGCACGTTGCACGTTACGTCACACAGTGACGTCACTTCAAAACTAAATTACGCTAAAGAACTTCTTTGCAAAGCTCACATATAAGTTTCAAACCTGAACAGTTGGATCACGGCCATTCCAAACATGATCATTAAACCTGAAGGGAAACCTTTGCTAAAGTTGAATAATGCATTTATCTGTCATTAGTTGATAAACAAGCAGACATACCACTAGATGGTAATCATTGTCACCTTTGGACAACTTTTACATTAAATCATCCCTACGATACAGGTAAGTAGAGAACAAATCTATAAATCCCTACCTGGCACTTAAAAAAGTAAATAAATGTATCACCTAACAAAACTATAAAACGATTGATTTACGAAGGGACACGTCAGTTATTTAATATCCTATAATATCTAATACATTAATTTCATTTCTTATTAACACATTTTGTGGTCACACATAAAATATTATCGTAACATCACATTAAGCCAATACCTGTAACAGTCGTAATCTGAATATACCGTTCGATTTTAAGCACATCTCTAGTATCCCTTTTATAATAAACGTTAAATAAACCCATCAGATTGTTACGAATTTAAATTAGATATAGGACCACAATCAGTTTCATTGTCTGACACTACAGTTTGCCGGTTTAATCAAGTTTCATTATTATCAGTATCAATAGGCGTACGTTATATGTATTCATTCAATCGGAACAATTATAATCACATAATACTCTCGTGTTATGTAATTATAATAAATACTTATACATAATTTTGGCTGTACCCTGTATATTACCATTCTTATTTTGGTATCAAATGTGAAATGTTTCAATTTAATTTTGGGTTCTATGTTCAGCTGTAATTGTGCTTCAATGAATAACTAATGCGTTCTTAACATAACTGGGTTAATTAAGGCATAGTATGACGCAGTCGATAAATATTATAAAAAATGGCATGGTACTAATATTATAAAGAGTGAAAGTCAGTCGGTATGTAGGATGAAATCTGGAGTCCGGTGAAAAATTGTTTAAAATTTCATCCGAATTTACACAATATTTCACCAGTTTTAAATTCGAATGAGTTTTTAATCAATTTTTCGCCAGTAAGATGTCATTTTATTACAGAGCGACAGACTATATATTTTTTTGCAAATTTTAGTTGCGCCTTTGCGAAGCTGGAGTGTGCCGCTAATACTGTAGTATTTATTTAAAACTGATCTAGTATGAGATGAACGGTAAAATTTATGCTCACCTCAAGCGCCGCAGCTGTAGTGGCGTCGTGATCATTTTCGACCATCTCAATCTGTCTGAATATTTCATTGCTCACCCCCGATACCTAGAAGAAAAAAGTCAATCAATTTTTTTCATACAAAGAAACATATTCATGTATTAATTCATATATACAGAATGTTTTTAATTAAAAACCTGTCTGTGGACATTGCGATAGCAACGAGACAATACGCTGTACAAGCATGCGCGAATTTGAATGAAAATATGTCATTCATACATTTATCAGTCCCAATATGCATTCGACATAGTTTCTCTAAATTTCACAGCAATTTTATTCAAACGTGCTTTATTTTGTCTAATCGTTATCGCGTCATTGAAAATTTACTAAGTTTGCAATAAGAATATTGGATCAAAAATATACGTACCTTGTAATAATGAAGATTAATTCTACAGACCATTAAATTTAATATTAGGTTTATTAAAAGTTTATTTCAAACGTCCTTTGATTGATATATAAATTAAGTTTCATTAACTTAATTTCTTTTTCAAAAAAAGTAGACACTATACGCGGGTATCTCACCCGATAATAATAATATAAGCCTTAGATAATCACAATTTAATATCTCAATTCTTTCTTGTGTAAAATTAATTAAATATGCAACTAGGATTTGAAATTTCTTATGAACTTGATTTAATTGCAGTGAAACAGCCTTGTATGAAGTATATTTTTATTATAAACAAAAGATATTTAGAGCATGTTTTCTGGAACTACTTGTAACATGTTGTATTTTATTTCACATTTATGTAAACACCATATTGTAATGCTTAAATTAATGTTTAAAAAATGTTGACTTACTTGTTAAGATCTCCTTCCTCTTGAAATAATGCTTCAATGATTTGCACATAGTGTGAAGCTACGAAATAATGATATCCTTATCGTGACACCAGGTATACCTTGCAAAGCCTGGCTGCAGCGTGCAGGATAGCGCATATTAGGACGTAGTGAGTTTTACAGATATGTTGTACAAATCTGGCAGATGACGAAGATATTTAGAAATTTTAGTATTAAGTGAAGTATCATCAATAATGGTGACTGATGAATTGTGAAGTAAAGTATATCATAAGGTAGATTTAGCTCCGTTCAAACAACTTTTCATTGAGTCGGAAAATAGGATGAACGACAAATTAACATAATGTTAAAACTTATCCTTAGTGTTATATACCTTGCGAAAGTCGGACCTCTCAGCATAACTCTTCTATCACTTGCAGGAGACTGACGAACTATAAACTAATGTAACGTTACATAATATCCTCAGCGTTGTACCGGGTATACCTTGCGGAAGTCTGGCTGCAGCACGCAGGGGGGTGCGTGGTTGGCCCGGGGCGGCTGCGGCAGGCCCGGCGGCGGTGCGCGGCCCGGCGACGCCGTCAGGTCCGGCGCCGCGCGCCCATTCTCCTGCACATTTCATTAATTAACTTTAATTGACATTCATTCACATTGACACACTCTAATGTCTACTAGGACTATCAGATCTGATTTGCAATATTAGCCGAATTGGACACCTGATCATACAATGGATCGGTATGTTAATACGAAGCTGGACATCAGAACCACAAGGTCCTATGTCTGATATAGACCCAAATGGATGTCGTACATTATATTAAGTTCCCAAGTCACAACTGTTACGAGATCAGAGATTTATCTGTCACAAAGTAGCTGCCTGGGTGAGAATCCAATACGGGACAACTCGTTATATGGGCAAGGTCCATATCAAGTTCGATATCTATTGCTAGCTGCCAAATACAAATCCGGCCCTATATCGAATACGTTATACTGAGAATTGCCAATAACATTCTCAATGTTATGTTGAACTATCTTACCAATGTAACAAACACTTGTCCAGCTAAGCTTTGACGATCATGAAATATATTTGCAAACATGATAAATGAACGCCGGGATTTCATAGCTTAAAACCAGATCTTCTCAATCAAACAATTAAAAAAAAAATTCCGCAAAACAGTAGTATTGTCACTCGTGCCCGAAAATGAATTACAACCAAGAACAAAAGAATTTGATGAATGAGCGCTGAAAAATTCAACTCATGTCGATAAACGTTACGTCAGCGAACTTATTTTCCCGGTCGTTTTCACGTAAATATCCCGCATCCCGGCTCAGTTTCAATACGGAGAAACTACCGACGATACGTCGCGTCGATCAAAGGGTATTGTTTCAACCTCGCCCACATCACATCGAGGAAGAGTGACTATAAGCGACGTCAGAGCGAGCAATGTATGAGTATAACATCTAAAGGTATATTCTTTGTGTTGGATCGATTTTAAGGTTAAAGAACAACCCTGGTAATCCAAGCGTACGTTTCAATGAAATGAAATGATGAAATAGCCCTTTACTATCTGGTGAATTGTTAGGTCGTTTATTGGCTATTTATAATACATAAAAAAAATGTTTGACAAAAATATTCCTGCAATCCGTTTCCTAACTATTTAGGGTTATATATCATTAAGCAAACATGAGCCATTGTGAAGTATTTTTTTTACTTTTTAATATACCTGAAGGAAGAATGATGAAACTTTCATGTAACAACTTCGCGACGTTTATTCTTGAAAACTAACTTTCATATCAAAACCTTATAAATTCTGCTAAACAATTACACAAGTTAAAAGTTTAGAGGCTTGTTTTGGAACCCCTGCACTGAGTACCAGTTTAATAGTACAAGTATCGTCGGTACTTGTACATGGAAGCATTGCTACCATCTTTTTCATCATCCTGAAACATTTCGTCGTAGGAACCATTACAGTAGACTTGTGATGATCAGGCAGCTCACAAGAGACAATACTTGTCTTGCACTCTCGTTGTTATAGTATAGTAATAGTTATCTATACTTATTATGTATAATATTATGTGAGGAACACAATAAATATATATATAACATTCACGGCCCCGTAGCCTAATAGCCTAGCCGTAGCGTAGGTATTGACCCTGTCTGCGAAGCGAGGGGTCCTGAGTTCGATTCCCGGACGGGACAGATATTTATGTCCCAGACAAATGCTTGTTCTCGAGTCATGGGTGTTAAATGACGTGTTATTTGTTTTGTCAATGCCACCCGCAACACAGGGTATCCTGTAGGGGTACGAGTGTGTTAGCGTTTATTCAACTCGACTTATCAATTACGGCCTTGCAACAAAACAGTTTAAAAAAAAAGGACACACGTCTGAACTCCAATCAAAGGAACCAAACTTGAATGCCGTCTTCTGCTTGAAAAAAACAGTTT
>DWPA01000884.1:0-21319 GCA_018251375.1 Calpodes ethlius
AGCTGACTGATTTTGACGGGATTATTGGCAGGTAGCTGGTGTAAGGAGTAACTTAGGCCACTAAAACAAAATAAAGTACAACACTTTTTGTTAAATTACACGTGAACTAAGTCGCAATCACAGCTTGTGTGATATATCAATATACCCTCGTATTCACTAAGAATACTATGAGGTCTCACAGTGAAATAGAAAGATAGGATCGATTGTTTGTATTGCCATCTTTGTCTTTGGCATTATTAAAGAGACTAGAGTTGATGTTAATATGAACAATTGACCCTTTTTTCTATTTCACTCTATTATCTATGGGTAAGTTATATAGGGACTTGTTCAGAAGTAACTTCAACAATAATCGGAATTAAAGTAAGTAATAATGAGAAAAAGTAACATTACTACAAAGTTTTTTTATATAAGCTAGGTAAACTAAATAAACATATCGTCGTATTAAAATTACGTACTAAATATTAAAGTATACATTTTACGCTAAATTACTGAGTAATACTTATTTTAACTGATATGCCTCATAAGTATGTAAGTATATTTCAAGCTTCAAAATACATTAATATTTACGACTACTTATTTTTCGTTCCAAAAAAGTTACTCTTCACCAAACAATATTTGTCTTGTTACGCGCAGAAATGATAAACGTCGTGCATAGAAGCTTCATCAATTTACGATGTCATAAAGTGCACTTGGTCTTCCAGCGTAAAGACTGAAATATACATTAACTTGGATTTATAGAATTGTTGAGTTACAAAACGGCTTGCTCGAATGACTGTCGAAGACGACACAATATAATCACGGAGGCGATACGAAGGCATTTACAAAAGAATAAGTTAGCAGATGTGTTTTGTTACCTAAACATTTAAAAAGAATTGGTTCGAATTAATCAAATTGGTGTAACATTTTTCAAGGACTGTGAAAATATTATCTTATAAGTTCACTTTCCGAATTTACGTGGCGGATGTGCGTCGTAAAATTAGGGGAATAATCAATATATTAGATTATACATGAAAGCTTAATTGAATGGTAAAACTTTCTTCTCGTTATAAAAGTTTTGAAGATAAAAGAAACAACATCACTATATATTTTAATTGTAACATTTTTTTAACGCTTAATCAGTTTCAGCAAATTCCAAAACAACATTTATGATATGTATATATAATTATGTATATATTTTTCAAATATAGCCAAGATTCACAACTTAACGATAAATTTTAATAACATCGTACCATCATCGCTCATCGTAACCCTATAAACTTAATATACGAGTTCAAATCTGAAAACAGAATAGATTTAGTGCACATTACTTAGTTTATAGTCAGTGAATAACTTTTACGAGTAATATACGACAGTACGGACGTTGGATTAATGTCGGAATATGTTACCAACTTATCTCGAGACATGACACGCGTTCCATATCTGTTTTGTTTAATACATGATTCAGAATGAATTATTAAGGGAATGTGACATTTGAGTTGAAGTCCGTGATTTTAAGAACTATATTCGTAATATTATGATATAAAAACATAGCAAAGCGAATACACCATTCAAATATGTATGATTTTGGATGTATGTTGGATTTTAAATTTGGAGTTTTATCGATAATCGTAGTTTTTATTTGGGAGATACATTTCCGAACATATGAATTTATCTACGAAAAATGTATAATACAAAGGAAATATATTACCATATCCTCTTACGGACTACATTTTTAAATACAAGTAATCTTCCTTCATAGAGAAGTAGCGACTACAAGTAAAGTAATATATTATTGTATAGCGAAATATAAGCAAAAAGGATCTTGGACTATTTAGTTACTTACATATATTTGGCGTCACAAAGTAATTTAGTCTACATACAATTACTCGATATCGACCTATTCAGCACGACAAGTCGACGCCTAAAGCTGTTTAAGGCCACTCAGTTCTTCGAAAACGTTTAAATAATTAAGTACTAAATATACTTGAATAAATCAATGAATGTAAATTTCAACTAGTCCATATGTCAGTCTGTTGTTTTTTGATTTGTATAAAAAGTTAAACATTGTGAAAATTTTTAATGGGCCTTCGTCTTTCGTAATAACCGTTCGTTTTCTGTAGTAAATAATAAAATAAAATGCAGTATTAACTCTTAAATAGTACGCCCTACATAATTAAACAACAAAAGTGAGTTTGAAAAATGATTGAACACACGAGAGACATTTATTTCGCAAAAAGATAAAATAGTCGACTTCACCTGCTAACGACCAAAGGTTTGGCTTATTGTAATTTATAACACGTCACTTATTTTAGGATCAATGTGCATTAACGGTTAAATTAATGACGCGTTAAGTGATTAAAAAGTTGAAAAATATCTAAAGGATATCATCACCGCTCCCTCTTTAGAGGAACAGACTTCAAAGAAATATGATTGATGACGCCCCCGACAGTCGCTCTGGGTCTTGGGTAACTCTATACTATTGATTGAGTTTACATTCAAAGAAAGGTCGACAAAGAAAAAACTTCATGAACAGTGGTTCAGTTGTGTTTATTTAAAAAAATATAAAGTTATCAAGATTTTATCGCTGGTTTTCAGGCTATGTATTTAAGAATATGATCCTGTTTAATGATGTTATTCAAAAGATCGATTGACGATGACTTTCTTTATTATTATTACCCAATATATAACCAATTCCCCTGCTACGTCCGACTGCTTTCTGAACACATTAAGTTCAAAAATTACCGAACGGAATTTCTTACCGTTTTAATACCAAAGTAGTTGGAAATGATTTTAATGCATAGTAGAAATGGATTTTAATGCATAATTTATTAAAGTTTTATATATGTCTAGTTACAAATATATCAATGAAAATAAATTCTTAAAGAATAATATTTAACAAAAGTTCGTTTATTTCAAATACTTTTCTTTGTATGGTAATTTTGAGTAACGTTTATGTACTCCGATTAGTTACACCCATATTTTAACCGTACTGTAATATAAAGAATACATAATAAAATATTAAATAAAAGCCTTTAAATTAAATCGTTAATTTGATTTTTTTGTGAAATTTTTTTAGGTAGTTGAACCACTAGATGATATTATTCATCGTCACTTCCAGAGATTCAAAGGAATCAGCGGAAGACTCGAATTTAGAAGTGTCGAATTTCGGCTACCGTTATTTATATATACCTAACAAGATTTAAAATATCTCGAAAGATTACTTTTTATTTGTAGTGTAACTAAAACAAAATAATTTGAGAAAGGCAACACATTACAAAGAATATAATAGTTTTCCTTTATTATTGATTATCAGTTTCTTCTGATTCCTCTCGACTTCTTGTGGAGTCATATAATGGATTTCTAAATGCTGTTCCAGGACTTCTGCCAATAGGAGTTTCGGAATCTCTACGCGTGAGACAGACAACGCTATCAGTCCTGGATTGAAATCTAGAAAATACACCGGGTGCATCTCGTTGCAAAATCGGAAATCGTATATCTGATACGTTAGGAAATTTGTAATAATAAACATAAATTCCACCCATAACAAACACTACCATGAAGAACATGGATATAAAAATCTTCCCGCCTAAACCAGACATACTCAAGGGACTTCCGCTGTAACCCACGAACTTGGCTCCCTGAACCCAATGCTGTTTCATCTGACGATCAATAGCATGGGTAACCTGAGCACTCGTTCCCGTATAATCCAACTTTTCTATTACAACAACCTGTACCTTATTATCTGGCAATCGTCCTAGGTGGTAGATTAGATCACTTGTTCCATAATCTTCCACGATTTTCTCTACAAACTCCTTAAATATCATAATGTCAAAACTTTCATCAATTTTAAAATTAATAACACCTCCACAAATTTTACAGCAATGACCCTCCGGCTTGACTGGATCAACACATGTTGGCACTGAGCAATATTTTGACTCACAGTTAATTTTCAGAGCATTTTTTTGGCATGGACAACCAGATCTAGACTGACATGGTGCCTGATCAAATATCAGCCCGAGAGATAAAAAGTTGTTCAAGATAAACGTTCCTTCATTATTTAAAATATCGTAACATGTCGCAATAGTGTTGCATGTATAATTGCCAAGTTTCATCCCTCTTATCGATTGCATTTGATCCGGAAGTGTTAAAGTGAATGAAGCATTAGATGGAACTTCAACAATGTCATCGAAACACGGTACTCTTTCTGCGTCAGGTGTAGCATCATTGAAACGTGGTGAACTCCAAACATCTGGTTGTGACCATTTTGCTATGGCTCTTTCTAAGAAGTAAACATTTCCGGCTTGGTTACAATCAACATCAGCGTCATCGGGTCCAAAAAAAATGGTTCCATCAACTATATTAATATCGCCTTCCTTGGGTAAAATGAATCCGCTTACAGAAGTTTCTGATTCCAATGTTATAGATGTCAACAGTGACTCTGGGAATACCACTGTTTCCTTGGAGCAGGGGAGTTTGCCATCTTTAAAATTTAGGGGCAGATTAAAACTTGAAGTCGGTAAAAAGTTGACAATAGACGCAAGAGAGGAATGTATGCACAAAAATAAACCGATACTTTTATAACACATTTTTTGTAATCAACATGCCGTATGAGTGAATGTTGGGTAACGAATGGAGCATAGACGAGAGCGCAGTGTAATTGGATCCAAACTGATGTCTGGTCGTTTGTTATCAGTATAACGTTTCATGCTGATGCCTCGCTATCAATTTTGAGCGTACATTGTGGGTGGATCCTCATTATTTGTGGAGAATCATCGCCACATTTATTTTATATTTTTAGATCAAAATTTGAAGAATTGTTATTTTGAGTTTAAAGTAGGTAAGTGATGATATTAAAATAATAAAGATTTTCCCGATTTCCAAAGTTTCTCTTGAAATTTTCTTGTGTGATAACGTATCAGAGATTTCATTGGCATTATTAATAACAATGGTTGACATAAACCACTATATCAGATGTCTCATATGCTCATATGTTGGCTTTTATGATAAAAAGTAATGTAAAAAGCGATCAGTCTGTTTTATGGTAGTAGTAAATGTTCGACCAAGACACAACTTCGCGAGTTACATGTGATCGTTAAGGGAAAAAATCTTGAGTATTTCCTTATTTCAGCGCCTAATAGTCTTAACCCGTAATGAAGGAATTTAGTTGCCAAAAGAATTTTCCGTATATAATTTGTTCACTTTTTTACCCAAACATTATCTATTCTACCAAAACGTACGAAACTAGTGGCAAGTTATAGGTACTCTGGGCTTCTTCAATTACGAAAAGAGACCCGTACGAGGGGCTGCTAATAGGTAAAATCGTAAGGATAACATTACAATGTGTAGTTAAATCACAAACACAACCGCACGAATTACTTTGGAGCTCCTACTGCGAAAAACATCTCACGATATCCCTAAAATGTGGGTATAAACAAAAGATTATCCCTAATCCGCGAAGCCTCGTCCTCCGTTGGGCTCGGATTACGCCATCTTGAGGCCGCAATAAAAGTCATCCAGACCACGTACGGAGCTATTACTTGATACCTTATGATTTATCACGATATAACCGCTAGGTGGTTAAGCACAAACCATTAATGACTTTGGGAGGGGTGGAAATTTAATAAGAGACTGCACCCGTGCCAAGGAGCGTAGTTATGCAAATTTTATTGCTGGAAAAGCCTCAAAACTGAAAACATACGGGACGATGTTTGTTTAAAGATCTCAGAGCCGCATTTTAACGTTAGTGATTTCTTAATACACAATATATTCTGATCCAAATTCCTGGCAAAATATTGATATTTAGGAAATATTTACAAAACCACACCTTTTTCATAATTAGGTGTTTATGAATCTTTTAAATTAAATTAATTAAGAATGACACCACGTATTTACGCTAAATGTATGCCTAGATACATTAGATATATGTCTCGTAATAAATAAAGACGTTTTCGAAGCTGAAACTGAACAAGACTTTTTCTGTCAAGATTAAATTGAAGTTCGAATCAATCGGCCGTGTGTCCTCTCTGTAGTATTCCGATCGTAACAAGCTGAAACGCACAATATGGTAGATGGGTAGATAACGCTGCTAAGTGTTCGGGTTTTACGGTTTGCGTAAAATTGCTATCGTCCCCAACGTTTGGGTGAATTGCAAAGGGCGCGAAGCCTTATTGCCTTGTGGCGGATCGGTACGTGACAATTTTAACTCTCTTAGAAGTTTTATATTACTGATAATCATACGGAAAGTTTCGTTTGGATATTTGAATTATATTTTTTACTGTTATGTGAAAATTAAGTAATCTAAGCGCTTGACCTACTACTAAAAACTTCATTTAATCTATTCCTTATTTTTGACAATTATAACTCTAAAACGCTTTGGAATGTCATTAATAATAACTTGAATTATAATATACATCAACCATGTCCTATGGCTTTACATTCTCTTAAAAATAAACTATTCTAGAAACTTTGCCTACGACGATTACCCTTCCATTTACCAATTGCGCTAGAAATTGGATCTCAGTCGACCAACAATTTATACTAATATCATCATCATCATCGTAATCTGCATCCATTACGATGCTGGCTTCCGTTCTTTTTTAAAGAGAATCGTGTGAAGAGTATACCAACAATGAGGCCAATCATCAATCGAATTTACGTATATCTTAGATCTTGTGGCGATACTGTATTATATGTCGTAGAAAAACATCACGCCCGTCTTGAATCACCCTATCGAAATTTTCTAAAACGCTTGCATTTACTAATTCTGAAAACAAGTCAGTTCATAACATTGCCGGAGATTTCCCTTTGCTAAAAATGTTTTGGATACTTTTCAGGTATTCAAGTGTGGTAATGAAATTTTGGTCACGAATATACCTAGAACTAAAAGGCGTCACAGTATCTTCCAAGAAATATTCAAAACAATAGCTGTTACCACTTATCGTATACTAAAGACCACGATCGAAATGTACAAGAAGTTTTCAAACAAATAATAATCCGAATATGTTTAACTTTTAAATGTTAGTAAATACTTCTATTTTCTATCACATTCGTCACAAAGGAATCGACAGAGTTCTTCCCAAAGGATTGAAATATCGGAGTTTCTCAGAGAAGTTCTGCACGAGTTAGATTGAATTACACCATACAGATATACGAGTATCGTATAACCAGTGTATTGTTTAACCACCCAGCCGGGTTTATCTGAATGATATTGAAACAGAAATAAATCTTTCCTTATCTACTCATGATTCAATCCGTAATTGACAATTTCAGGTTATTGGTTATGTTAGGGGATTGAATCAAGTTATGTCATTGTTATTCAATATTGATAGTAGGTATTTGTGGCGATTGGGATCCATGAATACCTTAATTTATATTTGAAACTAGGTTTCAAATATTTCTGACTTGTCGTTTTGTACTATTATGACTTAGTTCTGTTCAAAATCGATAAATATTTAATTACTTATATAGATAAAACTTTTATTAAACGTTCTGTAATTTTTTAACTCAAGATATTATTTTTACAATTTGTATAAACGCCATTTAACGGGAATAACCTATTTATTGAGTGCTGGTGCTAGTAGTATAACAATTCCGCTAATCCTAATATTGTTACTATCAATCTTACGTTCAATATGTTCGAGCCAGCGAAGCACTTCGATCTATAATTACTATACTATTCGTGGAGTCAATCAAAGACCGAAATATTCACATATACTTAATTTAAAGAATTTAAATAAGAATGTAATAATAAAAAATTCTAACTTCAAGTATGTAACGGAATGAAGTCACAGTAAGACGGTAGAATTCCTAATAAGAAGTAGAATATAAGTTGGATACTCCGCACAAATGCAGATCAAAGACGTGGAGTCACTGTCCCACCCGCCCTGGAATTTTATTTTTATGACCATTACTGTAATGATGGTGGGTCTCGCGTCCCAGCCAGTCCTTGTCAACTTCAAGATAAGAAAACATTTATAATATTCTGTTTAAAAATTGCGCAATTTTATTTATGTTCGAATATAACAACGTATGAACTGATTTGATGCTGTGTTCTATACGTGTAATTGTGTTGCTAGAGAAGAAAACTGTTACAGCTACGTAGGTCCATCAAGTTAATGAACAACAGATGAACTTAATGTACGAAACCGTACCCAACGTGCTGTAAGTAACACTTTCCCGGTGGCTTTTGTCATTTTAATATCAAATTAAAGTTGTCTAAATAATATTTAATCCTCATTGGAATATGTTCCAGTTTTTCTCTAAGCCTAAGTCAACAGAACTAAAACTACTACGACAAATTAAAACCCAAGTTGAGAACCACTGTTTGACTAAACCTTAATGAAAATGTAGGTTATAAATTTTATGAGAACGCTAAAAGCTCACATTATAGGAGGTGCGAAATATCTGGCTGACAATAAAACCTAATTCGAATCGTTGAACATCTAATTGGCTATTAGCTGTAAATTAGCCGCAGAACATATTATAATTAGAAATGGCATAAATTTACAATCTTAAGTCTAACCCAGTGTAAAAATAATTTCTGACGACTAGAACCGGTTAAAACTAGATTTAGTATAGCTCAACAGTAGGCCTCGATAGACCTCGAACTTTAATATGAATTACTACAAAACGGTTACTATCTATATATTAATTCAAGACCATATTTTTTTAAAATCATTATTACAGTTATATCCATTCTATCTATCAGCCTTTGGAGGTATACTGCTGGGCACAGGCCTCCCCTAATTTGTGCCACTGAGACCGGTCTGTTTAACGTTTAAAATGCGAGATAATCACACGAGGTGAAAATTATTTATTAAATTGCCAGCGGCTCCGCACGCGTATGTGAAAAGAACAACAATAAGAAGGTAGTCAATCGTTTCTACCTTTGGTTGCTAAACAGCGTTTTGTTATCAACAAATTAAACATTCATTTTGCTGAAATATGGGGACATCGTAATGGATCTAGCCACAGAAATTACATGCTTTTTCGCGGTAGAAAGTACCCTATAGTACACGTCGTATTCCAAACTATCTTCAACTCACACCATAGCAACGCTCCGTCATGAAAAAACGATAAACAAACACACTTTCCCATTTATAATATTAGTATAGATAATAGTGCACAGCTTTGAATACCCAAAGATGCGTCAGGATTGAACCTAGTTTCCCTTCCCTGTTCGATATACTGACAGCGTCTCACAAGGAAACCATACTATCACTGCTTGGAAACAGTATTTTAAAAGATTTTTAATAAATTAGATAGAAAAGTGCGTAGTGTCAGAGGTACCACTGCCCCAAGTATTTCTGCCGTACAATGATTGCCTTATAGCAATTGTAATTCGGTCTGAATTGTGCTCTCGGTTACCGGTTACACTAATACAAGAGGTAACTATCTTTTCTCAAGGGTAGCAATGCATCTGTGCCCAACATTGAATGCCACAAATTACTAACGATTAGGAATACTTACTATCAGTTATATCAGAGCAGTGATAGTCTAATCTTCGAACGTTGATCTCCTGTGGGGGCGTGAATTCGAATCCTGCACGCACCTCTAATTTCCAAAAAAGTTATGTACGTATTACAAGTTAATTATCACTTGCTTTGGTGAAGGAAAACATCGTAATGAAACCTCCACACCTAAAAGTTCTCCATAATTTCTCGAAGGTGTGTGAAGTCTACCAATCCTTAATTAGCCAGCGTAATGGACTATGACCTATACCCCTCGCACTGTGTGAGGTGACCCGAGCAGTGAGATAGTTATGGGTCGTAATGATGAATGAAAATGACATTAGACGCAGCATCTCTACGAGATATGCAATACGTGATTTTTCTAGGCCGTTCGCTAATACAAGCTTGAATAAAGTTATATAAATAACGTTTACTGCTTCCTTTCATTTCAATGCATTATCTTTATTACTTGTTAGGGTCCAGTTAGCACATATCTCTGCAACAGTAAATAACTGTTAATTTATAGCCAGTTTATTCCCCAGCTCGTTATGAGCTTTCCGTATACTAGAAGGGCTCTGTCAGACGATTCTACACTTCCATTGCAAGAACTCATCGGTATTTTTCTTTGGAGTGCTATTGAAATTTTCGAGAATTCTTTAAAGATTGTTACATGTTATTTTCACATTATTGTTCGAATCAACTGCCTACTCACCCGAATCAAATGACTAAGCTTGTTCGCCTGTGGTATTGAGATTTATTTATGTTTCACTTTTAACAAATATAATATAGACAAAGGCCAAACTTGATGCCTAATGGCATTGTCAACCAGTCGACCCCTGGGTGAATGTGGAAAGTCTGACGACAGGTGCTAAAACAGCAAAATAGTGAATCCTATTACTAAAACGTACTGTAGTATTTTTGCTATCCAAACAGCATGGGAAATATTAATCTGGAATAAAAAGATTACAATACGATTCCACATGCTTTCTCCTAAATAAACTTATTTCTGTTGTCCATAAAATGTTTTGAAAATATCGACGGCAGAAAGCATGTAGTAGCTATAAAACCGTATTTTACACCAGAGCCAAAAAAAACTATTTCAAAAATTCATTACTGGTAATCTAATAAAGTTAGGATGGCCAATGTTGGGACGATTGTGCACAAATTTAAGCATTGTTCAATAATTTTATTATTAAATTACGCAGAATTTTCCTTTATACAACAGTACGATAATAACTCAAAACAGCACATTCTCGAGATCCGACATTCATGCTTCATATTCTCATACTACTCATAAAAATCATAATTATGCACTGTATAACGTTTACTTGAGTTATATTTTTTTATTTACAGAATGAAATGCGACATGTGCAAGCGAACGTCACTAGCTCAATACCATTTGACGATGTCGGATGCAACAGTGAGAAATTTCTGCACGTACCAGTGTGTGATGTCATTCCAGGTGTGTTTTGATTTGTTTAACCGGAGATTATAATTCCATAGCTGTGAAATTATTATTTATAATCGAGTGGTATAATCGTAGGGACAGTATTCGAAACCGCCGCCCTCTGCCGGCGAAGCGGCGGAACCGAAAGCAGTCCCTACGGGCGCGCCGCGTCGGACGTACTCCTCGCCTGCTACTAAAAACAACAATGGTAAATATGAAAAAAAATATATATCACTTTTATTATTCGCTTCCTTGAATTGCCTATGTGCAGCATTTCTGTTGTCTAAGAAGCAAATTTAGATTTAGATTCCGCAATTCGATTAACCTCCGTATTCACAAACAACTCTACGAGGTCTCACAGTGATCATGGTCGCTTAGTGTCATTAAATAATTTTATAAACAATACTGGAAATTCACTACAATGCATTTCTCAAAATTAATGATCAGGTCTTTACCTCCCTCAGCTTTTAGCTGCTGACCTTTACGGACCACAGTTACAATAAGTACACAATACACAATAGTGTACACATGGAAACGTGAAATTGGTTCCGGCTTCTATTTCCGCCCTATCCATGCCAACCGCGACACAATGTTTCTTAAAGCCGGGCTATCAGTATGTAAGCGTTTATTTATTGCTATTAAAATATTATTAGATTTATATTTCTTTTATAGCCTCAAAATCTCAGCAACGCGCCGGCACAGGCCTACCAGTAATATCGAACGTGCAATCGCTCGCTACGCCGCCTCCTCTAACGCCCTCCGTCACCAGATCGAAGTCGAAACGTCTGGTTACGGCACCCGAGCCCGAGCCCCCGCAAGCACCCAAAACCCCCCCACCACCGCCCAAGCCACCCACGCCGCCTCCGCCGCCGCCGCCTAAAATATACAACCACGTTATAGTCAAAACCCTGCCCCCTCAAGAAGTTGCCAACAAGGGTACCATGTCGAAACCAATGATGGTATCAAAAGGAGTATCGTGTCGACCGCACCCCTGCACGAAGGAGTGTCAGACGGACTCAAGCTTAGAGAGAAAGGTGCTAATACCCGTGCCGGTGCCGATATACGTCCCTGTGCCCTGCGCCATGTGGTCGATACCGTTCCCCGTGCCCGTGCCCATCCCCCTCCCTATTCCCACTCCGATCTTCATCCCCACCACTCGGAACTCGGCTAAGGGCATCATGAAGGAGATTAACAAGATCCACGACAAGATGCCCACGGACCCGTTCGAGGCTGAACTGCTCATGATGGCGGAAATGGTCGCCGGTGACAAGAAGAAGGACCAGAGCGATTCTGACACTGAAGAGGAGAATGGTAAATATTTTTTTTGTTGTTATATCCCATTGAGAGTACATATCACCGTCATAAGCAATTTTCATCACGTAATTTTTTTTCCAGATGAAGGCTTCAGTCCAGTTCCGGCTATCGATGGCAACAACGCGTTCGGCGAGGACATGCTCCAAATGGCGTTGAAAATGGCCACAGAGTACGAAGACACCCCGGTAGATTTGGAATCTGCTATGACCGCCAATACGATAACACCCAGCTCACATCCAGGAATGCAAGGTATGTTCTTGATTATAATACCAATATAATACTACATCTGATTCTTTAAGAACCTTGCACGGTCTTTGTTCCATCCACTCATGGAACTACGAAGTTATACCAAGTACCCTACTCCACTCTCGTCATCGCTCAACTAATTATAAACGTAGTAAAGTAGTGACACTCCTGACAGTTATTCATAAAGTTTTCAAAAGATGTTTGAAGTCTGCCCATCCATATACATGTAATGACAGACCATACTTGACCCTGTCTCTTTGTGAGATTAGGGTTAATGATGAAGGGTGCTACTGTATTAGTAACACTGACTGTAAGTTGTTCAAAGTATCAAAATATGTACATGCTCTGCTTATCTGTGCTATCCATATGACATAGTATTCAATTTGTCCAACTAACGTTAACAACTAGTGTCTAGTACCAAGTTATTTAAACCAATTATTAAAATGACACACATTATTATTATTACATTATTACTTAGAGCACGCTTACAATTCCTACCAGGAAACATCATCACAACTGTCCCACTGCTGGGCTTGAGTCTCCTTTCACAATGTGAAAGACCGTAGTCCACCACGCTGGCCAAGTACAGTTTGGTTAACTTCACACATCTTGGAGGACATTAAAGAGAACTCTCCGGTGTGCAGGTTTCGTCACGATGTTTTCCTTCACAGAAGCGAGCAATAAATACCTTGTAATACGCACATATCTTTTTAAGAATTAGAGGTACGTGCAGAATTGAAACCCATGCCTCCACGTTCGGGAAACCAATGTTCGTATCACTAGGCTATCACTGCTATACCAGTTAACAATACATGTTGATCACCAGGTCTAGAAGGCGAAGGCATGCATCACCATCATATGATGGTGTTAGAACAGCAGCGGGCGGTCGCAGCGTTGCGAGCGTCGGGCGCGGCGGCGGCTCGCAAGCGGCCCGCGCCCCCCGCACCGCCCGCGCGTCCCTCCCGCTCATCAAAACGACGACGCGACCCCGCGCCGCCGCCCCCTGAACCGCCACGCGAACCCGCCGAGAAACCCGACGCTAATATGTGTCTTAAGGTACAGTGGCGATATCTTTTAACATTTTTTTACCGTCGTTTTCAATATCGTATCTATCCATAATTTTGCACTTAATAGATGAAGTAATAAACTTTTTGACAGTTGCTAAACTTACTAGGGATCAGTTGTTAATAAATCTCCGGTCACTGGATGTTAGTTGTCAGTTTTTTGTTATCTTTTCTTATCCAGAGATGGTAGGGATTATTCTGCTGCTCTTATGTTCATTCAGGAATATTCGTAGGGTGGATTAATCATTAGATTAATCAAATCATTTGTAGATTGTGTCATTCACTAGTTGTAAATATATATTATGTCCTATTGCAGTACACATTTGGCGTGAACGCGTGGAAGCAGTGGGTGATGACGAAGAACGCCGAGATAGAGAAGAGTTCTATCCGCCGGAAGCCGTTCAAGTCGGAGATCTTGCAGCTGACGGCGGACGAGCTCAACTACTCGCTGTGCCTGTTCGTCAAGGAAGTGCGCAAACCTAACGGCAGCGAATATGCACCGGATACTATTTATTATTTGGTTTTAGGTGAGTTTTTTTATATTCACAATCCCATTGCTTTCCTCATTACTGACGGTCGTGATTCTCTATTATGGAAATAAGTATCTGCTTGAAAATGTCACGCCTTTTGTTTCTTATCTTTGACGGCATGAAGGGTGTCGTTTAATTATGTTATGCGTACGCAATTATATAAAATTCTGCGTGCGTATACGCAAGATATGTGCGTGTAACGTGGGGGCATGGCCGTTTCGATCAGAAATGCTGATAATTTTTGTGACCTGCATCCATATGTCGTGCTGGTATAACAATTATTGTCACAATAATAGGCAATTTTGAGGTAAAAGGCAAATTATTGAGTATAAATAATAAATAAATAAATAATAAAATCGTTAAACTGCTTATAATACGTAATATTTGTTTGTAATATGGTTGTCATTATTTGTTTGCAGGTATTCAACAATATTTGTTTGAAAACGGTAGGATAGACAATATATTTACAGATCCATATTATGAGAAATTCACAGACTGTTTGGACGAAGTTGCTAGGAAGTTCTCAGTGTTATATAACGATTCACGTAAGTAGAAACTTTATAATTGTATTTATATACATACTATGTTAACTTTAAAAATATTTTATAACTTTTAGACCGAACCATATGAAAATTAGTTAAGTAAGATAAATATTTATTATTTCGAAGCCAATGTTAAATTCTAATTCTTCTTTCTATTCACAGAGTATATAGTAACAAGGGTAGAAGAAGAACACTTGTGGGAAAGCAAACAATTAGGTGCTCACTCTCCGCACGTCCTACTATCAACACTAATGTTCTTCAATACGAAACATTTTAATTTAGTGGTGAGTTGCAAATGATTACACTTGTATAACACATAAGTACATAACAGTAGTTAAAGAATACTTGAATTGAAATAATTACTTGAGTGACTATTTTTATTCAATAACTAGCTGAACCTACGCACGTTGCTATGCCAACGCGAGATGCCACGGAAACATATGAAATTAATTGGAATGACAGTAGCGCCATCTGTCGAAAATTGGTCGTACCAACTTAGAAACCTTCCTGAGCTCACATACAACAACTTTGCTAAAGACCATCACACGATTAAATGTATCGTTTACGATTATATAAAGGACATACAAACATTCATTTTTATATAGAAGAAAGATTAATAACTAACAAAGTATTGCTACAATTCAGTCTGTGTGTCAAACTACTGTAATGAAAGGTAGCATTGGGTTATGTATCGATAAAACATTTTTCGCTGTATTTTCCTTTGTTTCCAGACAGTAGAAGAACATATGCAGTTATCATTTTCTCACATAATGAAACATTGGAAACGAAATCCCAACCAGCCCGGCCAAGCAAAGCTACCGGGCTCTAGGAATGTATTATTAAGGTTCTACCCTCCACAATCAGCATTAGGTGAGATGTTATTCAAATTGTTTATTTTTTTATGACATGAATATGGAAAAACATATTCCATAGTTATTTTATTTACAGAACTTATATCTTAGGTTCTAGTAACTTATCAGAGTTGAGGAGTAGGCAAATGGTTAATCATATTTCAGATGTATTCGACCAAACTCCTCAAGCATTATTATCTAATATAATGGTAGATTCGCTTCTGCAAAAATGTAAGCCAATTAATAGTATAAAATACAATGCTTATAAAGCGCAAATAAAGAATTTATGTGCATTTAATTTTGTTGGATTATAATTTTATCAACCATAGAGATTCAAATTTTCCGCTCTTCATTGGTCATCCATATTGTAGTTACTGAAGTATGTTGCTTATATTCTTCTTTTCATCATTTCACGTATTTGTGTTTTGTCTGCAGAAGCCAACTCTAGGAAAAAGAAGGTATATGAACAGCAAGAAAATGAAGAAAATCCCCTTAGATGTCCTGTTAAACTTTACGAATTTTATATATCAAAATGGTAAGCATACTTTTGTTAATAATTATGTAGTATGGGGATGTTCTTTTTGTAAAGAATGTTGTCGATATAATAAGTTATAACTAAACTAGTGTGTCACGTTTACACAATTAAAGATATAATAGATAGATGCTAATGTATATGCTCAGCCATTTACCATCTGGCGGAACGTCAGCACGCATGTTGGATATTTAAATAAAAAAGCTTTATTTCGTGCTTACTCCGGGCCCACTTCGTCGTAGATCATCAAAAAATCTCAATAATGATGTTAACTAATCTAAAATTATCTTCACTCGCCAGTCCAGAGTCGGTGCGCACGCGCAACGACGTGTTCTACCTGCAGCCGGAGCGGTCGTGCGTGCCGGACTCGCCCGTGTGGTACTCAACGCAGCCGCTCAGCCGGGCGGCGCTCGCCAAGATGCTGCACCGGGTCAAAATGGTCAAGGAGATCAACATTGCGCTGCTCACCAGCTAAGGTATACACACATACTGTTTCTGGCACAGGCGAGGGAGAATGTGATTCTTCGTTTAAATCATTTATAATAGTTAAATGTTCTTATTAAAAAGTAAAGAAACGTCGTATTGAAAAGGTAACCTTGTTGTAGAATCTTGTTTTTAAATTTTTCATTCATCTTTTATGCCTGTTATGATATTTAATTGTAAAAATAACGTTTACTTCCTTTAAATATAAACACGGTTATACAATGAGAATCTTGGATTTACAGCAAATATTTTATCTTTTATTGTGCTCTACTTCTACAAAAGACTCTTATTTATCTATTGGATGTATGTTGAAGAAGATCGATGGTTTCAGGTCAAATTGTAGTCTATATGGACTACGCTGATTAGTTTCATCCCTGAAGAGGCAACTCCGAGCGGCGCGGACGGCGCAGGCGGCGGCCGCTGCGTGAGCGCAAACCAAGCTACACACACGAAACCCCCTTATTGTTGTAAAGATGGTATTAATGTATATTTTTTGTACTTTGTATATCGGTCTGAATAAAGGACGTTGATCATTAATTTTAATGCATAGTTTATACATTATAGATATCTTTTTTTTAATGTTGCAATTATTTATACATAAATATTCTGCGTGGGACTGTTTATGTACAGATTTTTATAGATATGATAATAAAACTGTTCTATAATTTGGAAATTATTCTATATTGTAATGTTTACCCGACTGATAATAATGTACTTGGGGGTAATGTTTTTAATTATTGATAGTTTTTGTTTGATCGACGATAATATAATTGAATTATATTGTTTTATTGAGAGGTCCGTTAATGTGACCGGCCCGCTGTACATACGCATTGCTGAATGCATATTGTGATTTTATGATTTTCCAAAATGTATAGATGTACCGACCTGGTTTGTGACATTGGTATCATAGGTTTTATGTTCCTCAGTGCCAGGACAAAAATGTATATTACGGTTGAGTAATATCCAATTTTAATACTAAGAGTTATCATAATAGATATTAAATTAAATTCCAAGTTTTTTTAGTGGAAAACAACTGTGGTTAGTAGGAAACTTTTTATAAATCGGAAATATGATATTCTCTCAGATAGAAATTTTTATTGAAATAATTATTAGTCTAGGTGAAAAGAGTCAGATTCGTATATTATTTTAAGAATAATGATCGTCAAATGTAAGGTATAGGTTACTGCTGTATAAAAAAGAATACTGATTCTCGTATTATTTGTTTTATTTATATTCCTTCAAATTTATAAAGTTGTGAAACAAAAATATATTTTGTACCACTCAATAAACATTGTGCAAACGAAGTTAAGATGTGTTTTAAAAATTATAAAACGGTTGCATTCAACAATTTCGCTTCGGGGCAAAATTAACAAAACGCAAAATGAGCACCGCCCTCAAAAAGTACAAATCTCTAAATGTACAAAATGCAATTTGTACTTTTTGGGAGCGGTGTTCATTTTGCATTTTTTTCATTATGCTCCGAAGCCAACAATTTTAGCTAAGTGAATTGGTGTCAGTACCCTAGTTATAAACAAATCCATTCAATGAATAGAATTCTACCAAAACAGGGTATCTCATAACTAGTATGAGAAACTTAAATTGTATAGTGCGTTTCACATAAAAGTTTCCTGCATTATAATGTTGGCTGCTCTGTGTCCAGTATGTCAAATAGCAAAAATTCAAATGGCTGCACTCTATTTTATATGTCTTATTATTTAGTTAGATGCATTATGCCTAGAACATTCAAAGGTGCAGAAAGGGAATTTGTATTGAATATAAAATGCTCGGTTATAAGCTTGGTTATAATTCCCGTGATAGGCGTTGGAACTTCTGTTGCCGCTATGTCAGATTAGTAATAATAGGGGTGCCAGTTTCAGAATGTTTCCTCAAGTGGTTTCAAAAGGTATTACTATTTTCTTGACATATTTTTTAACACTAATAATAAATTAACAAAAATGTATTTCCGCAAAGTAGCTGGTACTTGTAATTTTACTATTTTTTATTTAAAATCAAAATGAGTGAACATTAATACGTAGTTAAACTAAAAATTTAATTTTTTAGTTCGGTAATAAGCAAATATGTATTATGAATTATTTTTAATCTTATTAACTGACAAACAGCTAGCGATCTAACTAAGAAAATACGAACGGCATTACCAATGCGTTGCGGGTAGCGTAAGAAAACAGACAGAAGGCCTGACTTAATCCACCAGCTATAAAACACGACAAATTGATTCGCTGCTTTCAATGGCTCTGGTCCAACCAAAAAAGCTGATGCTAGCCCGGCTGGCAGAATTCACGAATAGATACTAATAACAGTAATAATAATTATTATTTAATGATAACAGTTACAATATAATATTTGCGTGAAGTCTAACTTCCAAGCGAGTTGGCTTTAGTCGATCTTTACCAGGTACTAGAAAGCCGGCATAAGATTAGAATAAGCTGCACCTGTACTACCTACTAAAAATAATTTTCAAGGTAAAGTATAGATATTGGAACTATCGATAATTTGACAACACTATTTTACAACAGAGAAGGTATAAAAACTTAAAATACAGACGCGAGTTCTTATCACAGAGTAAGTAAATACAATGTTTTGACGTTACTATTCAATTTAATATAATGTATTGTTTGTGAAAAGTTAATGCTAGACATGAAAAATATCATAAATTATAATGTACCATGCATAATACTAAACATATATCAAACTATATTGGTTACTAATTTTGTAGTCTAGATTCAAATTAGTGTTTTCTGAATGTGATATAAGATGGCGGTGGTGAATAAACGTTTAATAAAAATTCAGAAGAAAGATGATATATTTCCTTTATTAGTATACAATCATTAAAGAACTCTATCTTCAAAGATCTAGTATTTATTTCTGATATACTACGTAATGACCACTATAAAGTAATATATGTATAATATTGTGTATATCAGTGATAATAAACAACGTACTGTGTAGAGTAATGCATGTTGGTTGTACTGTATTTATTCACTTCGCTTTGATTCATCTCGTTCATTCATGAGTTTGTTAAAAACGTAATAATTTGTTATCGAATCGAATAGTACAGAAATAAGAGATCAGCTTTTAAGTAAAAGATTTCAATTCTAGAAAATAATCTAGCTATCACAGCAACGACTATAGTATTCAACAAAATGTTTTGATTCATTGTTCGTCAGTGTAATACTATAATGTATAAACCACTTGCAAAGAAAAAAATAGTTTACTTCTCGATCCGATGATCGCCATTTCGGTTTCGTTTCCTTCGAACTGTGCATTAGGGTGGATTTTACTTGAATAATTGTTGTGTTATTGTGATCTTTTATGAGGCAGGTTTTTTTATTTGTTACATAGAAAAAAAACGTGATATTCCTTTCAATTTTGGCGGGAGAGCTGGCATGTTGCATTGAGAACGTTGAATGGCGATCTGTCAGCTGTCGTCGCCTGGCCTCATCGCCTTACCTTGATGTTTTCGCCTGCAAAATTAGCAGTGGAGTATTGTAAATAGTATAGTGGCGGGTGATCGATGTGGTTCGATGACGCGCTAGGGATAGTCGCGGATATGGATAGGAGGCGTTCGTGCCGCAGCCACGAAGCCGGGTTTGACGCGTGCGATCCGCTGGGTTCGGTGTTGGAGTGGTCAGGGCGCGGGCCTGCGCGTGTGCTGCGGCGTCGCTGTCGCAGCGAGGGCGTCGATCGGTCGCCGTACGAGGATGCGACGCGGGAGGCGCACCGCTCTGCCGATAACGCCACTCGCCACCAGCGTCTGCTGCCGAACAAGAGTCACTTCACGATAAACAAGGGTCTCGAACAACGCCTCGAACGCTTCCACAACGAGTGCTCGTTACCCGCTGCCGAAAACGGTGACTACGTCATGGCTCACGAACAGAACAGAATGCACGGGTAAGTAGAGTCTTGATTGACAACATAACCTAATTTCAGTCAACATGGAGTATGTCAAATAAACATTCAAATACATTAGATTCGATAACAAAGGCATGTTGTGATTGAATTGTTTACAATTAAGTTCTTGAGAACAATAGTTTATATGGCTGGTGACTAAACACTAATCTTTTAAACTCAATATTACTACTTTTAGGCTGTTTATGTTTTAATTATATATTTTTTCACATCATTGCATAATTTTCAACAGTTACCAGCCAAGCAGATCAAAATTTCACAGAACAAGTCCGACCAGACCGTTATTAGTGACAACATTGTCGAATACTAAAATAGATGAGAGCAGATTACCAAAGGTTGAGGAGTTGCTTGAAAAGGTGGATCAGGACATGATGGAAGTAACGGTAGCAAAACAACCTCTTAAGTCTATACTCAACAATCCGATACCCAAGTCACCTCCACCGGGGATACTTAAAAAGCCAAAAACACGACAATACCAGGAACCTAAATCTATAGAAGGTCGAAGACGGCAACGTGCATCCAGTGAATCTGACAACTTATATTGTACTTTCCACATAGGTTCTCCGATACCGGGATATGACAGGTTAGTTCTATTTTAAGGTTATATCTTTATTCTTATGTATTATTACAATATACCTTTTGTTTGCTGAGCAAATATTAACATTAACATGTACAATATTACTTCTATTGTAATTATGGTGAACTAGTAGGCTTTGTCTATGACAAAAGTAGAACATGTTTTATAACCTAAATTTAATTTTAACTATTTCATTTAATATTATCGTCAAGTGATGGTTTGGTAACTAAATTAAAAACAATTAGAACTTGCACATTCTATAGGAACTAATAATAAAATGTTTGCAATGAATAGAATAAAATGTAATTGTACTTATTAAAATGCTTCCAGGTAGAATTTATTTTAATTTTTAACAAGATATATCTGGTCGCTTTGTTT
>DWPA01000885.1:0-21311 GCA_018251375.1 Calpodes ethlius
GAACATTGTGCTTTTTTACCAACATAATCCAGGAAACTTGGTACAGGGTGTATATAATCAATATTTAAGTATATATTACGTTTTATAGTATATACTATAATTTTTTCAGCCAAGGCATACATCGCTTGTCCTTATACATATTAAAAATCAAATTCTATACAACTGGATGTGGATTTCGTTACTTTCTTACCTTCTTTTGTACTTTTGACGTACCCTAACAAAATAATTTTAACATAATCAGTCTTTATCAAATTAAAAATTTCCTTCGAAAAATTTTCTTAATTGTTGCTTCAAAACTAATTGTCTAAGTAAGTTATTTAATCTAAGAAAAGTAAGTCTTGTTCATTAAATGTTAATTATGCGAATTTATGTAATAAAATTCTCAACAACAGTATGATTACTTTTTAAACACCAATTATAACTTGTATTAATGTTAAACAATTGATTTCAGGCTTAAAATTAATACCATAGGGGTGTTTAATTCGTTACTTTAGTTAACTATGATTATAAACAAATACACGATTAAAATTAAATTAAATTACACGATTTCTATGACGATAATATCAAAAAAATCTGATATCCAAATAAAATAACAAATTTATGTGTTATTTTAGACAAAATTGTAATTTTTTTTATGTTATATTGCCATGTTCGTGCCTTTCACAATTCATTCAGTGCAAAATATATTTATATCACATATTATATACTAAATAGAGTTTTTGCTACATTTTCTCTGAAACATAAATCATAACAAATGTACAACTCTTCAGTGCAAGAAAATCTAGCGTAATTTACTATAATCTGATACATAATGTCTATATATAAATACTTAAAGACATGAAGTGAGCCTTGTAGGTTCGTCAAAAGTTTCATATTGTGTAGAAAGTTAGAACGACGGAAGGGTAAATCTTTTTTGTGAGCCTCAAGCCATTTAACAACTGCCGAAAACTTAAGGAGATAAGGTCCGAAAATGGCCTTGCAAACATTGTTATGAAAGTATTTTCCTTAAATTCATGACTGTATATTGTAGTATCCTGTTAAAGAGTTGTAAATACACTAAAATACTTTTGACGTTATGCCAGTATCATATTAATTTGTGATTTTTTTTTTATTTTGCTTTCTTTTTTATTACAAATATATAATAAAGATTTAGTAATGAAAATACAACTTTTACAAATGAAAATCAAAATATAAAAAAAGAGTCTACTAGTTTTTTTTGTCGAAGAATTTATAATATTTCACGAAATAAACATTTATTTTTAATTCTTGTTAATTTATTTTATTTGAACTTTTTACTAACATTAAAATAACAGTCTAGTAATATCACTGTCTTGCATGAACGGCACTGCAGACGGAATAAAATAGAATGGGAGCAATATCTTCTTAGTAGGATTTTATATATCCGTTGTGAGCGAGACTTGAATATTAAGCAGCATCTTCCAGTGTTCCAAACAATTTGCCATCAGTCGCTATGAAATGGACCGAGGCACGTAATGGGCGACAATTCCTTTCCCCACCTGAGCCATATCCCTTATTGTGTAATGTGGCGTGGTAATAACTGTAGAGCACAATCCAAGGTCCGAGAATAACTTGTTAGATCAAAAGCTACGTCAACGTCACATACGAGTAACTGTGTGATTAATTTTGTCCAACCAATCAAATTAATTTAATTATAAGTGTTACTATTAATATATACGAGTGTGTAGGCATAACGAAACTGTAAGTGATCGTCTGTGCACAAAGATATTTGAGAAAAAACTATTTTTGGGGGTATTTATTACCGCAACATATGCAGTATCATTAATTGCAAGTGTTTATAACAACAACTTTGTTAGTAATAAATAAGTAAAATAAAATAAATTGGTAGTCGTGGTTGGAGTCCCTAACGCCTAGGAAGGTTTGTTTCTGCTTATCTCTAAAAGGGCTAAGTTGATGTAATATTATAAACAACTAACAGACTTATTAAGTAACTACTACCCAGTAGTCTTTTTTGAGGCTTGCCACAGTTATCAATTGGAGTTAAGGGATGGTAGCATTGAAAGCTCGTATGCTATCCTTATCACATAAAAATTAAGTTTGGGGTTACATCTAGTGTTCGTTTTATCACAATAAGATTACAAATAAAACAGATATGTCAATGTACGGTATCCTATTGGATTTTTTTTCGAATGTAAGATAGGCTATGCTTAGGTTACATAAGTTTTCTTAATGAAAGCACTTACTAATTTAATAATAAACTAAGATCCCTCACAGAGTCTTGATCATTATCATTATATTTTATTTTAGTCTTCCCCTCGTGCGTAACAACTCTCATCAGTTACTATGAAATGGACCAGCGCACGTAATGGGCAACGATTCGTTTTTCCACCTGAGCCGATTCTTCTCAGATAATGTGTCGCAGGAAAAACGTGTTCATCTCGTGTGGACCGTGAAGGTTAAATCTTTCAAATATCAAGTCCCTTTGTTACGCGAAGTTAATAAATATGTATCAGAATAGTAGGTAATATGGACAAGAGACCAGACTCTTTTGCTGTTAGTAATTTCTTATGGACATACTTTAGGTAGAAGAAAGTTTGTAGTGAAAGGAAACAGAATAGAATTATGAATAGTTAAATAATACTTAAGTAAGTAGAAAATGTTTGTAGGTATGTGAACATACATACATCTGTATCAACGGCGATTGTGATGTATTTAATTGCATTTTTATTCTATTTTATTCTTCATTTCATTTTCATATCATTTCCCTGTTTTCTATCAACACTACTTGCATCATTCGATATCCCAGTGCGAAGATCATTTCGAATTTCACCCTGATAAATAAAAAAACTTGTAATCTTAAAAACAATTTACCGTAATATACAGTAACCTTAACGAACGAATTAAAAAAGTTACGAAAAAGTTATACCACAATACACAACGGTATCGTACAACTCAAGTAGCAAGTTACAGTACAGAAGCAGTTTGGAGAGCTTAACTGACTAGAACAAATCGCTTGATTAATTGTGACGCAAATTACTTAAGTTCGGGTGTTTGTAACTACAGAGTACGTTGAACATTCGATCGAAGCTACTGAAGTACTACGTAGAGAGAAAATTAACAATGTTTGCTTAATGTGAACGTTATGAACTAAAGGTCTGAAAACAAATGCGTTAAATATAGCACCTAAACGTCTGTCGCGACCTGGAACCGATCATTTCGTATCCAGAATCACAACCAACTTGGCTACAAGGTCTTTAAATAAGAGTTTAATTTAAATGTATCCATCCGCCTTTGACAGTTTGCTGACATAAGTCTCCTATAATTCGCGCCAAATAAACTAGTCTTGAGGATTGTAAATTTGGCTGAAGCACGCTGTCATCTTGAGATGACTAGTCCATATTATCGGGTTCAATTTAAATATCTATAACTTTTATAAAATAATATATGATAGTTCTGTTACTGCTTTTGCATGAAGTAGTTTATATAGGTATATAAATTCTCACCTTTGGCCAAAAGTAAACTTTTTAAAGTCAAAGCCTGAAACATAGTTCACATTCCTTTACCTGAACGTAATGTGAACTGAAAGCGATTTTATTTAGTCTAGTTTTTCAGCATTCTGTTTGTGGATATTTCTGGCATAGCAAGGAATTTTACCTCACTAAGCCTTCTATAAACCGACTGCAGATGCTTGCACCAAATAACTGTTATACATACCGGTGTTCTTTAATGATAAAATTCTAGGTAATGAAATTTAAAAAGGAAAAATAAAAAAGGAAACTTCTAAGATTGAGGTAACAACTGGTGTTCACGAAGGACCGTAATCGTTATTAAAGATTTGTACAAACGCAATTTTGTATGCTTTTTTTTTTTTACTTTTACATATACACCGTTTAGTATGATATTAAAAATAACTATTTTTGATTGATGAGAACAATGCGCATGATTTAAAGGAGCGGAAAAATAGACAAGCATTTTATCTGTCATTTTCAATTCTTTATCAATCCATTATTCATTTTTCAGTTAAGTAGAAAATCTAACAATATTGTAATGCTAGTTATTACTACTTCACTCACTTGCTTACTTACTTTAATCTTACATCACTGATTAATAATCTACGCTCACATAATGCAATAGAAATGAATTTAACTTCTTTCTAAGTAGACTTATAACTTGTAGCTATGAAGTCTACTATAATACTTTAACTCACAGAAACATACTTCGATCGTCTATGTGTGGAACTGCAGGAAAATAGACTCGTCTCTTATCAGTACGCAATGACTTGCACTCTACGGTTTATTACGACCAGGATTAGAATGTTAGTACAAACATTATTAGATTAGACTTATTATGCCAAGATGGTGAGTTACTCAGTATCATGTTGGCCTAGAGTAAAACATAAAACGTATATACATGTGTCGGAATATCGTGTACATATGAATGTCGTCACGCACACATGTATGGGAATTTGTTTTTTTTTTTAAATGATAAGTAGTACCACAAATTTTTCGCAAATATCTCATGTTACCAACGTGGCTTCCATGAAATGGTTACAGATTAAGTCGGCCTTTTGTATTTACTAAACTATATTATTTTAAGATTAGATTGAGTCATTTGCGATTTGCTTATTTTGACCTACCCTCTCTTCGCTCTGGAAAGTTTACGTTTTATTACCCATACAGTTTATCTTTATACCTCAGTAATTAAGCCATTTCTAAGGTTTCTTGTGGCATATGTTTTTTAAACTTTTAGGTCTCTGACAGATCTTTCCACCGATCCATACTGGAGCGGGATCAAGTATGATCTAGGGCTACTCAATTACAAGTGAAAACTCGTACCCTGTAACCCCTTAAAAGAATGTCCCCGTATTTAAAGTATTCTAGATAAAGCCACATAATAAATATAACAAAATAAAATATATTAAAAACATAAATCAAATTGATATAGACGAAAAGTTAAACAATTAAGTGCGATGCCATATTATCCACATCTCCGAGTTTTATTCTTCATATAGTAGACAATACCTGACTGTTAAGTAAAATAAATAATTATATTACCAAAATATACATTTACTTCTTTATTTCTACGCTTCGTCCGACCGAAGTTAATTAGCCCCACAATTTACCTCCATAACAATATTGTGAGTGAAACAAACATAAATTTCTCCCTTAAATCAATCTCTTCTAAAATATACATCCTAATTTAAACGTCATAGCAACATTTTGACAGAACGCGCTTTATTACTTACAATTTTATTAAAGAAAGATGTTACAAAAATATTAGCCCTCGCGCTTCGCGAACTCGGGCTAATAGTCTTTGTTGCACTGATGTTAAGGTTCAAATTCAATTGAGTTTTAAACTTACTGAGGCATAACAGTTCTAACAAATAAACCGTGTGCCAGTCACGGACTGGTGCGACTTGCTTCGTGAAGTAAAGTGATTAAGGGTCTACGAATTCTTTTAAATAGACGATTTCCAGAATAGAAACTTTTGTGTACTCGTAAGTAATATTTTGTATTGGTGTGATTAATATTCAATTTTATTGTTCATTTCAAATGCAATACAAAGGAATCTCACTGTTGTATTACAGAACGTTTGGTTTTGGAACGTGTTCTGTGTTAATTTATATTGTTGTATCAGTCAGCGAATTGACATTGTTAGACATATACTATTTTTTTCAAAATTTAATTTTTATTAAAAGCTTTTATTTAATTTTCAATGTTTGTTAGTTTGAATCGAATCTAGAAAATTTAATTAAAACTACTTCCTGTTATCATATTGTTGTATCAGTCAGCAAATTGACATTGTTAGACATATACTATTTATTCAAAATTTAATTTTTATTAAAAGCTTTTATTTAATTTTCAATGTTTGTTAGTTTGGATCGAATCTAGAAAATTTAATTAAAACTACTTCCTGTTATCGTACGTAATTGAATTTTTTAAAATGTTTTAGTTCCGATGAAAATGATTTATCGTGTTTAGTATGATCTGACATTAACAGACTCAGATTAAATAACTCTTCAATGTTGATTTTTTGCACTTTTCAAACATGTCTTCAGTTTATCAAACTATAATTTTGTTATTGTATAGAAAAGAAATAATTACATTTTTGTGATAGGTGGCTCATGATTACTTTCTCTTAAATTATCATCTTCAGAAAGCCTCTTCGGCCAGCTTTCTAGCTTAAAAAAATACATTGATATTTTTTATTATCTTCAAAATCTAATTACGGTTATATCTTGTATCTATACACTGTACTAACCCAAAGCCTATTTTTAAACGACCTTACCAACGAAACCCACACATGTAAGGTAGATGAGAGAAAAAATCATGTAAACGAAGTATTCTTAAAAAGAAAATTAAGGTTTTATTATCACCTTTACTTTGTCTGCGGGATAAATGTGTATAACTTTGCCAAATTACAGTTTTCTAGTAGTAGTCTCGAGACTATGCTGCGAACACACGAAGACATGACAAAACTAAAAGAATTCCGTTTTCACTACAGAACTCTAATAAAACAAAAAAATATCGATAGCACATAAAGAACTTATCAACGTGCCAACTTTGCATATGAATTCCCAAAAAAGCGAAAAGCTGTATGGTTACGCGGAGTATAAATTACATTAAAAGCTTCCCCTTTTTGATGTAACAATACAATATTCGCAGCGAGAAATGATAAAATTCACAGGATTGCGGGTGTAAATGCGCGCGTTGGCATAAAATGTTGATACGCCTGTCGTGAGTTATATTGCAGAAGCTGAAAATTGAGATTTTTAAAACAGAATGCAATTTTAAAATTACTTTAAACCAAGAAATAAGGAGTTACGAATTCTACGTCATACGGTACATTTTGTGGAAGTCTGATATGAATATTAAAATGTCATTTCTATTTAAGATGTTCATTTGTGTTTTAGTTTACAACGATTTTGAAATCAACACACAGTGAAGCAGGAGATAACTATAATTCATATTTTTTGTTTTAAAACAAATGTGAGTAATAAAAGTTATCCAGATTAAGAGGCACAAAACATACTTCAACACGCTGCTAGAACCTTATAATTATCTGTCTGAATTTCATTGGCTCTTCCTAATAAGAATCAATCCCATTTTTAACTTGATGTTTTGATTGTTGTGCCTATGTTGTGTGATTTTTGTTTGTTACTTTTATAATGTTCCTAATATTACAGATATATATGACTGACTGTTGTCATTGTCACAGTTGGTCGTAATCTGTTTAAATATTTAATTTTAATCACATTGTCATTACTTAAACACGTTCTAATTCGCTTTGCAATCGAAATTGGACCATAAGTTAATTTATCAAAGGATTAAATTAGATTGTAATTTTTTAATGTTCTATATTGTTTAATAAAAGTATTTGTAACAAATACTTTGTCTAAAATTTATCTTCCTGCACTTCTTCTCCATGTAATCTTTAACAATATTCAATTTCAGAAACCTAAGTACGTGCATTATGCTTAAAAAAGGGCAGAAAGATTTTCTTACTTATCTTTTTATTATAACTTTTTTATTTATTCTTTATACAAATGATAAAGTTAAAGGATTTCATGCATTTTACATTAGGACGAAAGCTCCGAGTGAAATCGGATATCTGTTACCCACGATCAATTTGGCGATGACAGTGCAAGTTTCTTTGAGTGGTGATTTATCAAGTGGGGTATGGGCTAAATGTTGGAACGATCAGAACCAGGTTTCCTCTGAGTAATATTTGAGTGCTATAGAGTGTTCATTAATAATAAAATCGGTGTGATACGTGAGAATAATAACACTTCTATGACATTTATAAATCATTTTCAATGTTGTACTTATTAGTTATGAATGTTGATTTTAAAAAAGATATAGAAAAGAAAGAAAGGTTATAGTTGTAAGACATAAAACTATATTTAATTACAATAAAACAATGGCTTAACTTGATCATTCTATTCAAGATCAGATCATTTTAATCATTCTATCCAAGTTTATAAGCAGTGATAGCCTAGTGTTACGAACGTTGTTGGGTATGAGTTCGAATCCTGCACGTACCTCTAATTTTCAAAAAGTAATGTACATATTACAAGTTAATTATCATTAGCTTCGGCGAAGGAAAACATCGCGAGAAAAACCTGCACTCCCGAGGGTTCACCATAATCTTTTCAAGGGTGTGTGAAGTCCACCAATCCGCGCTTGGCCAGCATGATGACCTGTACTCCTCACATTGTGTGAGGAGACCCGATCCCAACAGTACGACAGTTATGGGTTGGGATTACATTATTACATCAAATTAAAATGAAACGTTCGCTCATATTTATTAAAAAATGTTCGTAATTTTAAACAACAGTACGGTGTACATAAAACATATAAAGTTGTGTACTACGGGTAATCTAAAAGTCGATAAACACATTTGTTCACGGTAACAGTCGTAAAAGTTCATGCGCACACAACAAACGCTAGCGAGTTTATCCATAACCGTTACGAGAGTCATCTAAATGTACATCAAACTTTGACTATTGCGTTCTCGTCACTCATTGTAACTGATAATAATAAAGAGGGATGTACGATTCTGAAAACTAATTACGCACGCTGTTGGAACAATTTGTTCAATTTAGTTACTGGCTAAAATGTACCACACTCGTCAAGTAATTAGCAGAATTGTGATACACTATGAAAAACTTTTGAATATATATGTAGATTTTCTATTCTTCTTCAAGTCAAGCGTTTATCACGGTAATGAAAAATTATATAAAATTACGTATAGAATACACCAATATATAACAGAGATTAAATCATCAATTATACCGCTATAATTAACGCGTATTTCAATACAGCGTTAACGCTAATATGAACACGGATTTGGTAGGAGCTTTACAGTGGAATCTATTAATGAAACAAATGAATATTCATTTCGAACTACCTACTTATAAAACTAGGTAGTTGCAGATATCAAACGAAGTATTTGTCTACGCAATAGCTCTCACAAGATTTTTTGTCTATTATTCTGTGCGTTTATTCACGCTCATCTTAGAAATTATCTAGCCATTTTAAATATGGTTTATACTGATGTATTGTAGTAAATATGTAGTATGTATTGACAATCGCAACTTTGTTGCTAATAACCACACTAGCGCAGCGAAACATTATTAGTAATGTCTAATTTATAATATGTAAGCGATTATTTTTACTAATAAACGCTTCAGAAATAAAACAAAATATCAACTGAAAGTGGCCCGTCAAATCATCTCTTCTAGTATGGCTGCTAAGATATTATTTTTTTGAAGAAAGGCGAAGTTTCCACTTAGACAATCAAATCTCCAACCGGAATACGACGAGGTGTTTGGCAGCTAATCAAAAACAAGGGTGGTAGCTAGCGAAGCAGGGTTCAGGGAAATATAAAATATCAGAAATAATATATATGACTCAATGTTCATAATATAAACTCTACGCGAAACCCTATCACTGAGCAACACACAAAAATAATTAATAATTTAATAAACTCGTTGTGCTTATATTAACATTACACTTTAGTACATGTAGTGAAAGTTATTACATAAAATAATTAGTCTTTTATTACAGCTTAATTATGATGATTGTTATTCTATTTACTCGTAAGATATAGCGTTGATATCACTTATTTCGAAACCTTCAATACATTATTTTGGACCGCCTTAAAAATTCAAGTTGAGAGCGCAGAATAACGCTGCAACTTAGAGACTGGCACAAATCCAACCAAGAACTTCTCAGTCACGAGGACGGTTTAAATTACTTTATACCTATGCGGCGGTTGGAAATATATTCTTTTTTACTATCACGTAGCTTTATTATTAATGTGAAGCGAGCACGAATACTCGCCATGAACATTTTGACGAATACACGAAATTCAGCGCGCCAACCATGTTAGGACTTTTGTGCGCAGTAAAAATCGCCTTTACTACCATGAAACATTTTAGCTTACAATTATTTTTCAGATTTTTAACATATGGAACGAAAATTTTGTAATTTTGAGAATCAAACGTTATAAAAGATTCATGTATGTTTGCTTATACTGTTAAAAAGGAATTTAAATCTTAGTTTTTGTCCGTTTGTTTTGTAACGAAATATATTTGGTGATGATGCCAATGCCATGGATTTAATAACAATTAATTACCATTTAACCTTACTATTAAAGGGTCTATCTACAATTATGGACTATTAAAAGCTGATTCATCATCATCATCATCATTACAACCCAAAATTGTTCCACTACTGGGCTCGGGTCTCCTCTCACGACGTGAGGGGTATAGGCCATAATCCACCAAGCTGGCCAAGTACGGATTGGTAGACATCACACACCTTCGAGAACATTATGGTGAACTTTCAGGTGTGCAGATTTCCACGATGTTTTCCTGCACCGAAGAAAGTGATAATTAACTTGTAACACGCACATAACTTTTTGAAATTTAGAGGTGCGTGCAGGATTCGAAACCACGCCCCCACGTTTGGGAAACCAACGTTTGAACCACTAGACTATCACTGCTTAGTAAAAGCTGATTAGTTTAAATAAAGCATATAACGTAGTGTTTTACTAATACTGAAACTAGTTCCCGTATTCACGAACGATACTATCAGGTCCCATAAAGTAAAGATCTGTTGTTCATATCATCTTTGTCTTTGGCACTGTTCAAGAATTTAGAATGAAGGAGATGGAAATATAAAATCGATTCTTTGTTTCTATTTCATATGGTACCTTATATTGTTTGTGAATACGGTTGTAATTTAGCTCTTAGTTACACCATTTGGGGTTATGATAGTGTACGTACCAAATTGCTCGTAGCTATCTAAGTGCGATATTGAGCCAGCCATGTCGATAACATTACTGTTGCTAACGGGGCGCAATAAAGACCAATTGCGTCCCTCCGAACTAACCCCTTGAAGTGCAATGTGCAATTCAATTTGCATAGCGACATATTATATTATATCCACCTAAAACAATATATATGCAACATTGTACATAACAATTACGTGATATATTCGCTATTTAATTGTCTTTTAGACTTTTCTATGGAACAACAACATACACATACTCTTATAATTAACTACACCACTACTGAGATATGGTTTTCTCTCATAATATTCAGGGTATGGACAATTCATCAAGTCCACTACGCTGGCCAAGTATGGAATGGCATACTTCACACACCTTTGAGACCATTATAGAAAACTCTTAAGTAACAGGTTTCTCCACGATGCAATTTCCTTCGTGGGAACAGGTCATAATTAACTTATAATGTATACATAAGTTTTTTTTAATTAGAAGTGCGTGTAGGAGTCAAAGGCTGAAAAAAGTTTGAACCACTTAAATGCTAGAACTATTGACTTCTTTTTTCGAATAAATAGTTGCTGTTGGCTCTGGCGTTCTTTATAACTTCACATGGACGGGACGTAATACGACCTTAATAACTCAATATATGGCCTGGATCACAATAAATAAGTATTAAAGTAATGAATTCTCATTCTATGAAATTACGGAAACGCATGTTTCTTGGGGGTGGGCGAAATATACTCATTTCTATATAATTAATGAATGCGATAACCATTTATATAATACACAAGCTGTGCCCGCGACTCCATTTCAAAGATTAGGCAAAATAAACAGACAGACAAAAACTGTAAAAAAAAATATTTTGATGTATGTACCGCATGTATATTTACATCCATGTAGTATAAAGCAGTTATTTCAATATTACAAACAGACAATCTAATTCTATGTATATGTATAGATTAATAAATGAAAGGACGACCTTATTAACCCGTTTTTAGACTTAATATAGGCACGTAGAAGTCTAAGATTTGTTATAGTTAAAGTTTGTACGGTGAAGCAATGCAAAAATCTAAATATTATGTAAAATATGTCTAACAAACACATTTAATTAAGGAAAGTAAATTATTCAATACTGTCAATTTAAAGTGACCCTTTGACGATATGAATTACGGTCGAATTTCGAGTGCAGTGCGGATTTATAGTATTATGTTAAACTACAGCCTTCGGCCAAATTCATTTGAAAGCAATCTCCTCCTAGGATGCAACACTTTCAAACTAAATAAGTTTCGTGAAAATTTACTTAAAAGTAGAATGAACCTTAACGGAAAATCATTTAATTTATGCTCATATGCCACCACGGCGATTATTTCAATTCGTAGAGAACTGGTATTACTAATTAAGACTAATATTAAATAATTATAAAACCATTTTTTTATTACCATTTTATTTATGTTTGTAAGGGGGATATAAAATCGCCTGTATAAAAATAAAAAAAACGATAAAATTCTACTACGGTAGTCTCGCAGGGTTAATTTTGCGTTTCACGGCAGTGAAACGATTATTTCCCCACAATACATTGTCAGTGGTCATAACAATTACTATTAAATTCTATCATAAAAGTAATAAGGGTAGATTTCAATATTCATATTACTTAAACCCTATTAAGCTTTAAAGTTTAATGAAATAATTTTATTATTTTTTTAATTACAAACAAAAAATATTATAATACATACATGTAAATTAAGAAACATGAAAGAATTAAATTTAAAAAACTGTACACTCATTCGATATAAATAATTTTAGAATAGAATAGAATAAACACGAACAGAAACTTTAAAACTACAAAATATTAAAAATCATTTTCAAACAAAACGTAGCTCTCAAAATATGACCATATTACATCTCGGAATTATTAACGAAGTATTTTCGAGGTAAGAAATACGGAAAAAGTCAGAGAAAGAGAAGAAATAATGTAGAGTATTATTAAGTAACTACATTTCATGTTCAACAAAAAAGGTAAAGTATTTTCCTTGAATTACTTATTTAAGGTTATCGATTTGGAATCAGTAAAACTGTCCGTTGACTGAGTAATTCGATAGGTCGGAGAACGCCTTCATCGTCTTACGCAACGCAAAGAGACTACGTGATCTGAATTGTACCTACTATTAAAGATTGTACAAGATGAGAATATGCACTTCTTTTTTGGAATTTTCGTTCACTTTTATTTCATTCTTCAATAATTTAATTATTCAAAACAAAGCTTCTCTTAGTGAAGAGTCTGCAAGATACAGCCTGGATAAATTATTAGATAAGTTAGTACCTATGATAATCCTTAAGATAATATATTTGTAACTGAATAATGTATGTGTGAAAATAAATTATTCTTATTTGATAGATTGAAACTATACTTGGTTGGTTCAAATCTTCGATGCTGAATAAGAACTGCTTCCTATTATCTTTTGTAGTAGAAGATAAGCATGATGTTTTTTCATGAGGAAAATCTACAATTGTTTACAATTCAGTTACCAATTTTTTGCATTATAACAAGGAGTTTTTAATTTTATAAACAATATATTTATTTAATAACACGAATCGAAAACTAAAGTTACAGTACATTTTATTCAACATATTTAGCAATAAATTATTCAATGAAAGTAAATCTACTTTTAAAGCATAAAAAGGTACAAATTATAATTTCTTTTTTTTCCAACAAAAATGTTTTATTTCTAAATTTATTGTTACAATAATTAATCAATCGATAATTTGTTTTGATCTACTAACAATTAGGTATATATGTAAACTAATCTGTATCAATAAAATAAATAATATAACGTTAAAAAAACATTATAAAACATACATTTTTGTACATAGATTAAAAAATATAAAAGATATACTTCTATAGTCAGTACAAACGGTTATATAGAGAAATGTAAGACAACATCGCTTTAACAAAATTTATTTCCTAGAATAGGCCAATAGGTCTAATCAAGTAATTTCCACAGTTCGGATGTTCTTTCTACACGTGCTCTGTGCTACAAACTTTTTACTTAATACTGGATAAACCTAAAGTACTAAAACCTAAACCGTTTAACCTTACCTAAAGTATTTAAAACAAGTTGAAAAAACTTTGATTGTAAGGTGCTTGAGAAGTGTGCTTTGATTCCCTACCCAGCTGAACTACTGATGAGTATCTTTCATTAGATTCCTAAAGCTGAAAAACCTTGTTTAATTTCTGCCGTGTAATAAATGGGTCCAAGTCTCCTGTGCTAGTGTTGCATAGTGCGGACCAATAGACAAGGTAATTACTATAAGCAATATATAGTGGATATTTATTGTAATCAGGTGCAACATAGTTTTTATGTTATTTGACTGGCTTTTGAGTCAAGCATAATTTTTCTAAGGAGTTTTTATAAAATGTTTCAGGTTATATTATGGTAATGGTACTCGTGGTGAGAAAGGCGACTTAGATTTACAGCGTTTTACAATAATTTCCATTAACGGAAATTAAATAAAATTTCAACAACAAGCGCATTGCAGGATCGCACGTGGAAGCAATCGAGTAATTTGAGCCGTCTCGCCTGATGTTCGTACGTGGTGTGTATCACAACTGGTCTTATTAAAAGAATCTAAAGTACTCTATTAAAAGTTTCAACATGAAAAAACGGAACCAATGTTCGTACACGTGTCTATCTTTCTAAGTATTTGTATATCCTGAATCATAATATTATATTAATGTAAATATAAATCATAGAAAAACTAAAACATAACAGTATATATATTTCAAAATATAGGAATTAATCTGTAACGCATCATGGTAAAATGTGTATAATGGCCAATTAATACCACCAGCCATAAGAAAATCTAGTACGAAAAAGTCAGCGTGTAGCGTTATTACTAGTAATGAACATCCACGGCATCTACAACACAGAAAACTCAAACCCATTCGCATAATGAAAAGCTTAAAACATGATAAAAAAATTTCGTACTGAGACTCCGAAAAATAGCGATGGACAGGAAATAACGTGAAAAGCTTTTGTATAACATTCCAATATATTCACAAAATTTTATAATAAAAAGCATTTTCCCCCATACATTTTAAAGGGTAGGTAAAAACGTTTATTTGCTTTGAAAATATGCAATGACGCGTATTTACATCTACTGTGATGGTTTTATTTTTTGGAGGTAAAAATTACGCATTTTTTTTTATTCCTGTCAAGTCAAAAGGTTTGTAGAACGATTCAATTCAAGCTTATAATTCGTATTAAATGGATGATAGCACCTGTGCTTGATTAGATTGGGGAGATTGGCTTGGGATTAGGTATAGCACACGTACTCTATTGCCTTCGTGTTTCACCCTCGTATTCACATACTATTAAAAGGTTTCATAGTGAACTAGAAAGAGAGGATCGATGTTTGTATGTGTTTGTTTAATTGTTGGTGTATTTCCACTTTGGTTTCTTGAATAATGTCGAAAACAACGTTGCGAATGCAAACAATCGAACCTTTCTTCTTATTTCACGGTGAGGAGATATTATAATAACTACGAGAGCAGTCTGTGAGTGTAGGTAGGGCAAACGAAACTTTAAAAAATAACTACCTCAGTATATTACTGTTATCATTTATATTATAAAACGATTATTTTAGTAATGCAATGCAAAAATCTCAAACATACTCATTTAAAAAAATATATACGTGTTACATGTTCCCCACTTTCTTTTTAATAACTTTTATTTAGTTTCATTTGTCCGGTGATAAATAATCAACTCTTGTAACATAAAATTTGACCCATTTCCCAGTTTTAGATTGAAAAGAAATTTTGTACTTATTTTGAATCTTTGAATGAAATGACAATTAAATATAATGGTGTCAGAGAGTATTCTTTACAAGTATTCTTTGGAAGTATTCAGGTGTTAGATGATATCCAAGGTTCGATGATGAAGCCGTAAAGAAACTGCGAAAAAAGCGTGTTTTGTGTTTTTTAAACTGTAATATGTAATATTAACACATCGATGATGTCTTTGGTGTGTGACATCCATGAGGGATATTAATCACTTATAGTAGTAATATAGTTAATATTACTTATCATTATTTGGCTCCTCTACTAAAGTTTTATCCCGCTAAAATTACGCAATGGAAAAATAATCCAATTATTTTTTCCAATACATTAACTAAATTGCGAAACACTAGCTATCAGCTCTAATTTGTTGTTTTCAGAACCTCTTCATAAATAGGATAATTTGACTAACAAATTGAACACAATAATCGGCCTCTAACCAAACCAAAAATCGTTGGCCGTAAACCTATTAATTTTCCTATTATCGGTTACGGGTAGCTTTCAACGAGCGGGAAGCATGTATATAGTAGTCTGTAGCCAGGAGCTAATTCAACTATGCTTCGCTTGTTTACATTTGCAGAGTTACGGTAGAATTATCAATACGAATTGTACTCGTGTGTGATATAATTACAACAGTGACAATGATTTACTAAGAACGTTATTGATAAAAGTAATCAAAGTTTTCAATATCACAGCACTTTACTGTCCCACTGCTGGAATCAGGTCTCCTCTTACAATATACGGGCTACAAGCCATAGACCACCACGCTAGTCAAGTGTGGATTCGAAGATTTTACGTAGCTTTCAAAACATTATGGAGATATCTCAGGTATAAAGATTTCCTTTAATAGCTAGCATAATAATTAACTTGTAATAAGCACATAATTATATGATAATAATAATAGGTACGTGGATGACTCAAACTCAAGCCCACGTATTTTGAGAAATAAACTTTATAACCGCTATTTATTAAGAAAATAACGCTTTAAAGATATTTTGATTATTTATTTACATATTTATTATATGACAGGATTTTTATACAAAGGATGAACGCCTTTTTTGATTCTCGTTAACTTTCTTTGTCCGTGATATTTACTTCTTGGTGAATAAAACAAGAGGCCGATATTAGTTCCAATCTTTTAAAATCTTTGCGATCTATACCACTTAGCTTAATCTCAAAAGAAAAGGTACGTTAGGTTTCTAAGCAAGCTAAAATTCTCCTGCTAAAATCCAACCCGATGTTTCATCCTATAGACTGCTACATTTTTAACAAATCGTATAAGAGGCAAAACGCCATCTTTATTCTTATACCCAAGGTTCTTGATCAATACACCCACATCGTGCTTTGTAGTACGACAGGCGCACAATAAGGAGATTAAAGATCGCACTGGCATAGAATTTCTGACGGGAAAATTTAGTATTCAAGTCTGTTTATAACCATTATTCATCCTAGAGTTCGCAACTCATCCAGACCTCAGTGGTTCATATTTTAATGTCGTGAAAATTTGTTGCGGGATGAAATGTTCTCACATAAATTTTAATATGGATTACACAAAAATTGTGCATTTCGATTTTACTACTTTGTGGCTCGCAAATCGAAATTAATTTGCAGTCATACAGAATACGTTATGGTTTTAATGACAACCAAAGGTAATTAATTATTTTTAGAATATTCATCCAATTTCCGAATTCCGCCTTTTTTAATTGCAATAATTTATGATTTCTCAATATGTTGATGATTTGGTACAAAAAATAAAAGAATCAACTTAGAAAATATGTGAAAATGAGAATTTAAAGACTCTTCATTTAAAAGCTTTAACAATTTGAAATGAAAATTAAGTTTAATATTCTTTGTAGTATAAAATACGCTAATTAAAAAATGCAACAAAAGCCGATTCAGTTCTATGACATTTATTATAAGTAGGATAAGAAACGTGGAAAAGCGACGATACATTGTAATGCAATGAGCTAATAAAAAGAACGTTAATTTTAGTATTGTATCAGACAATTTCACAATTATCAGATATTACCTAACTAATACATTACCAATGTATGTTTATGAATTAATTTGTAAATCACTATCATAGTATTCCATTTTTTACAGAGTTTGTCAATAGAAATAGTCAAGAGATGGATACTTATAAAACATTTCATAACGACTGAGAAAAATGCTTCTAACTTTGTCTGGTTATTATTCGTGTCTCGGCCGCCAGGGCTGTATAAAATCCTAACAACAAGATTATATCTCCAGTTTTGTTTTACTCCGTCTGCTGTGTCCGCACACAGGAGACAGCAATATTACGAAGATGTGAGTTGTGAGACAATGTAGCTTTTATGTTAGTAAACGTCTGGCTGCTCTCAATCTTACTTGGTCGAAATAAGCGGTCATGAAAGAACATATTGTGTTTTTGTTTGGAGAATATTAAATAAGGAAAAATTTACATAACGAAGAATATTATAATGTTTTTATTATTTATCACGATGCGACTATTAAACATAGTAACTTAATAGCTTTACAATACCGATACACGACAAAAAAGTCGCGATACTATCGTGCGATCGTACGCGATGTGCACGACTTCCTTTACTATGACAGAAAAAAATAATCACATACAATATATGAATCCCCTATTTTCTTCTTTTCAGTAATACTGACGACCATGAGTAACGACAGTCTCTGGCCGTCCGGTTGCTTGTCTACTCATTTGTCGCTTATATTTTGTATATTATATCTATAGAATTACTCTATTATACGTTATAACTATTCCGACAATATTAGTTCATGAAATTCATTACGAATTCATAACTCAAGATCAAGATAAAGCAGGTAAATTTATAATTTAACTCAAAGAGCTGAAGTCTCAAAACTTAAACCTATAATTACCCATTCCTGCAACTTTATCTATACAGATTAAAAGTTAAAATTCTATTTTCAAACTATTTAATAACTGACACTGTGCGTACATTTACATTACAAACCGTTTGATGTAGGAACGTCATCAAAAACGGATAAATATATAAAAATCAAATCGCAAGCTCTTTGCAACAAATGTTACAAGTTGCGGGTCGAGATCACGTAACATCAAATTTGTATGTGACCCGAATGTAATGTGTTTTACATGACGAGAGGGTTTCAGCCTCGGGTCATTTGCGGGCGCGGCCACTAAAATGATAAAAATAACACTTTATTACGCTACCAGAAAGTTAAAATCTTTACATAATATTAATTCCTTTTGAATACTTAAAATTAATGTATTTTGTATAGCTTGTTAACTATTAGATTTTTTAATCACGCAAAATATAGCAAATATAAAATTAGATAAATAAACAATATAATTAATAATTCTTATTATGATATTTCTCGTAGTATCGAAAAGTTAAATAATGAAGTGCCCAAAAAGCACCCTTTTTATTTTTCAATTATGTAAAGAAAATTTGGTGAAACTATTTTTTTATTCAGACAAAAAATATTGTGTCAATATAACGGAAAATATTAAATGAATACCACAAAATGACCGAGCAACAACCAACCAAATTATTACCATTTTCTTAGTGTAATATCATCCATATTGATTACAGTTTTTCCACAAGAACCAAGTTTGCGATTTAAGTTTACGTTTCTAAAACATATTATATTACTTTCATTTTGTTCATCCTGAAACCAATATCCACCAAATTTCCCACATCTACGTGAGTATTACAAAAGGCTTCAGAACCAGAAACGGCAATTCAAATACCGTCTAAAACAAGGTCGCCGTCAATGGCAGGGAATTACGTCATTATACGAGCATTGAAGAGCTGTCGACTCCACTCGAGGTCGTAGTGTAAGAAAAGCAAAATACAGTTGTCGAGAAGTGCCACAGTCACATAATTGCGGCCACCATCAAGGGTGGATGAATGCGACGTGACGAGCGCTGATGGCTCCAGCGCTGCATGTCGCTCTTTTGATGAAACCATGATTACAGCACACATACGTATACATATCGCTGTGTATCGCGAGGACGTAATTTTACTGGAATCGCTCGTTTTTATAACTGGCAACTTGAATTGTTGCTTATATGGTTTGGCTTTGATTGTACTTCGGGATTCGAGATCAATACATTCGATTTTTTACGTTACACTGAAATACAGAAACTTAACTATAATAATAAAAGCTTGTGAACCAATATCAATAAAATGGGTTTTAATATTTTGGTTTCTATGAGTGTAATTACAAATCAAAGTGTTTTCTTTTACTTTACGATCCAACATTTCCACCTATAAGTTTCCTATACTCATGTTAACTTTTCTATGATGTTTCCCATATTAGTCTAATAAACAGTTTATCAGTCTGACCATAAAAGTATTATCAGTGTAGATACCTCTTTGTGGTCTTCCAAAATATAAGTCTTTTAGGTATGCAGAAATAGTTCTATGGCACAACAAGTACCATAACGATCTCTACTATATATAATACAATGTAATTTCTTTCTCAGGCGCCTGTAATTATCATTTTTACGTTTCCTTGTAATATAATCCTGTTAGCTATTGTTAGAGTTTGCCCTTATTAGACCGGAATAAAACAATTTTTTGTTCAAATGTTATCTTTTCAAATGAAATATTTCCCGATAGATTTCACGTTATTTATGAATGAGTTTTTGTATTGTATTATATTGCATTGTATTTCATTGCATTACTTTGTATTGTAAATACGAACGTGTATGTCCTTCCAGTTCTGTTAAGGATCTTTAACATTAACATACATAGTAGTTGACGCGCCTTTGTACCACGCATTTGAGCGAGATAAATAAAAACTGTTCGCGAAACGTGAATACGAGAACTGGTCGCAATGTTTCGGCATACATGTGCGGTTTAGATTGCGATCACTCCAGTTCTGTCTGGGCTGTATTGTTTTTATATTTTGCGAGGCCCGTGTGGGAAATCACTCCAGAAGCTTTTGCAAGATTATTATTCAAGTTCTTTCGAGAAGTATTGATTGAAATAGCGTGACCAAAGAGAGTTTGAACTACACTAAAGCTCTGACTGATTGATGTCTTTATTTGAAAGTAGTTTGACAATAAATGTTAGTAGGTTTATGAATAATGATATAGGCTTGACGACATAAAAATGATTTTTATCTTTTTTCTATTTTACCGCGTTAATCTTAAAAAATGCTTAATTAATTTTGAAATGGTTTAAACTAATGTAGTTCAACTAATGTATAATAATGTATAATTCGACTGAAACAAACATCCTTATAAACAAACATTGAAAGTTAAAGAGCTTTTAAAAACAAATTATTATTATAAAATAACAGCCTATAACATTTCACCTTGCATCACTTTGCGGTAATGATAAATAACTACACAATAACCCAAACAGAAATTTACGGGAAATAACAAGGCTAGCTGACGAACATATTTAAATTTTCATTGTGTGTTTTACGATTACCATAATTTTATCCTTTATCGTGGTAACTGTAAAATACAGTGTTGTATAAGGGCCTACATTAATTAATTTACACAATTATTTACACAACTAAGTAAGCAAGTTATTTCCATTTCCAAGCTATTACCCCCACGTGAAAATCGTGATTTTCAAGATTTAGATCGTTAATTATGTAAACGTAGATTTAGATATATGCTATTATTTTTTTTTTTTACCTACGATAAGTCAGTGCTTGACTACTATCCCACCTGATGGTAAGTGGCGATGTAGTCTATGAT
>DWPA01000886.1:0-21301 GCA_018251375.1 Calpodes ethlius
TTTATACAAGCTAAATATATTCTTAATAAATGACATCATTGGATAATTAACCCATTTTGTAATTTGGTAAAGAGTTGGTTATCCTTCCACGTGTTTATATCAGGTCAGACTTACCATGTCATTGACATGAAAGGAAAAGAAATTTGAAATAGACTCTGACGTCACTTAATCATAATTTATTTTGGGAACTTCTAATTCACCTAGTCTCATAGTAGCCGGTTTATTGAACCTCTTATGTCGATGATCTAAGATAATAATCCAAACTGAGTTTTTACGTTTCAATAAACAATTAAAGCACATATTTCTATGAATAGAATACCAATTAAAATTTCCACTATTAGCTTCCTACTTCTATGGTAAATCAAAAATAAGAAAGTTTATGTCTATCTAGGTATACAATACCAATAATAAAAATTTAAAGTATCTGTTTTCGTTTGTTCAGATCCATTACGAAGCAACTTAATTACAATCAAAATAAGGAAAGTGTTTAACACAAAGCGTTGACTGGCAACTAATAATTTAATAGAAAGGAATCGACAATCTTTTTATTACTGTTCTGTTTCCGCACGCGGACGAAATCGCGGACAATATCCAGTTTTAATAAGTAAATAATCAGAACGCTATGTGTCATCCATCCATCATTTGGTTGTACATCACTGGACATAGGCCTCTCCTAATTTACGACACTCAGAATGGTCCTAGGCCATGTGAATCCAGCGGATCCCCGCTATCTTCTTCAGCTCGTCAGAATAAATATTTTATGCATATTTACTGATAAATATTTCAAATGGCAAATAAAGTAAGTAAAAATGGTAAAAGCAAGTTAAAATTTCCATTATGTAAATCAGAATTATGTTGATACTATTTTCCAAAGCCGTCAGTAATTACATACAGTACCGTCTACATAGCCTCTCATGTTACTGTAATGTTCCACTAATTGAATAAGGTTTAAATTTCAACATGTTCTCGTTATTGAGTTCCAAGGTTTTCGGTTACAAAAAGAAGAATTTACAATTTCATAATATGAATTAAACATTTTACTTATAATCGACTTCAACAGTTTGGGTTATTTATGTACTGATTAAATAGATATGAATCTATAATTAGTAAGAAATTGTTACATTCAAATACAGTCACACTATTTTCTTTCAGACGAAACGAGTGAAATTAAATGTTTAGTATCGGTAGAAGCTGCATTCGATTTATAAAATACTATGTATTTATGAACCGATTTTCGTTATTGGTCTTTGTGAAATGCTTTCATAACAATACAAATCTGCACTTCTTCATATAAACTTTATCTACATCAAATTTCAAGCTCCTATATACTTCCGTTCTCCTTAAAAGGTATGCAAAGATTTCCTTTCACCTATTCATACTAGACAGCTTATCTACAGTCAAAATTCGACCGTAATTAAATTTGTCAAAGGTTAAATTTATATTGACAATACTGATTATTCTATTTTCTATAATAAATGAGATTGTTACACATATTATATATAAAATATTGCTTTCTGCACTTATTTTTCCTATAAACTTTATCTATTCCAAATTTCTTAGCCCTAGTACAAAGGGGTACAAAGTGTTACAAAGTATTCTTTTCATTCATTAATATTATATATAATACATAAAGTAGTAATGTATAAAATATATTAATACATGAATTATAATCTCGGATTTACTATTAAGCCGATTACAAAAAAATGTATTCGATAGGATTTTAAGCCACTCGCATATTCCCCATTTCCGTACACATTTATAACTTAAATAAGATTTTATTTGTGTGCAACCGCAAGCGTAGCGAAAACTTAATAAAATGTCTGTATCCGAGTGACGAAACTTCAACAGAAATGTGGGACATAAATCACATTGGAAATGCAGTGGAAATCATCGTAGCCAGTGGGCTCGAAGCCGTTTGAAATTCCCAACACGCGAGAGAATCTGCTTTCATTCTAAAGTTCTTTAGTAATGCTGTTTCGATTTATTTCTAGTGGAGTATTATATTGGTTTCGGAAAAATTCAAAAGATGTATGCATTACGATAAATTATGCAACACTATCTGATATTGTTTACTACAGATTTTGATACGTTTTGTTCAGCATTTAGACACTTGCAAAAATTAACTTTAATATTATCACTACTTTTCATTATAATGCATTAAATCGTTTACGAAGAACATGTTTGGATTATTTATGATTATTAATAATTTCATTATTATTCTTTCTTTACTATTTATTTTATGATTATGCTTATTTAAATGTAGAACTTTTTGCAATTAACTGTTAAGTAAAAATTAGATTTAATGTAGTGTTAATGTTTAAAGCTAGTTGCTGTAACTTTTTATTATTGTTTAATTGTTATATAATATAATTGAGTTATTAATGGGCTTTACCCGAACGGAAGTAATTTTAATCTTTTTTCAAAATAATATTCTGCATATTGTCAATGTCTGTAAGTATATATTGAATCGTTATTTACAGTAATTACCCGAAAGAATTTCTTACTAAAGAGAGAGTTTTAGCCTTGATTTTATTACTGGCTTATCAAAAGTAGCGATTTCCAAAAAGTAACAATAAAGAAAAGTATTTTTCAATTCTTCAAAATAATACTTTTAGGTTAGCTATCAGATCTTTGTAGCGTAATCGACTCGAAGCCTCATAATTTATTTCAAAACAAAAATGACTTATTTTGCTTTTCCAGATATTAGATACTAAACATACAAAGGTCTCAAAATTCTGGAATTCACTAAAAAACTTAAACAAAAAATCCAATATTGTTGTAATAAATTCACAATAGCCAATTAACTTCATAAAATTACAGACGCGAAACAGATTGGAACCCATAATACTGAAATAGGAAGCGACATTTTAAGCTTTCACCGCTCGGCATTATTAAATTATACATAATTATCTTTAAAGTGCAACAATTACTTTGAAACGGATGTTGAAAAGGTGACGATAATAGTGTCATAAAAATTCAAACTTAAACCATTTGCGAGTAAAGCTGTATTCAACACGCGATCGGATAGTGCATATTCCGCAAGTATATAACGAATGGATAAGGTACCTGTTTAAGTATCGAAGAGTAAAAAAGATTGTTGATTGGCGATTAATATTTTATTTATAACTAGCTGTCAATGTCATTTACGTCATGCAAGGAAAGTTTTATCCAGATCACATATAAGTGGTTGAAGAAATAGCATTCTTTATAAAAACATTCATCAATTATTGTTATTGTTACCCTTTTAAACCGTTTTTACAACAAAATGTACCCTATGTCTGTCTTCTGGTTCTAAGCTACTTGACTACCAATTTTCAGCCAAATCTATTCAGTGGTTCGTGAGTTTTAAATAGTGTAACTAACACGATTTTTTTTTTATATATGTATATAGAATATAGATAAAGGATCATCGGGTTATAAGATCATGGATGTACACCCATCAAAATAATGTCAAGACACTTGATTTTCAAAAATGAATCGATGGTACGTTGACGGCCAAAAACTATGACCGTATATAAGACATTACACAAGCCCAGATAATGAGAAACCATTGAATAAGTTCGTACAATTCCTCCGTGATAAATAAAGTATACATAAATTTGAGATCATTTATATTATGACACAATGATTCAGATATAATGCCAATTATATAAAATCAACATGTACAATAAAACCTAACTTATTTAGCAGGATTATGTGAGGCTAAAACTTAGCTAATCCGCAGACATCCCACTGGTCAGACAAGTGTGAAGAAATAGAATAGAAATAGCACTTTGGAATGACTTCCTGAGTAGCCGACAGTGCATTGTCAACGTTATAAAATGGTAAGTGCTTAGAAACGGCTTTAAGAATAATCGAATACTCTTGAGATTGTTCTCATAGGTAACTGAGAGTTTTGTATTATGTGGAGTTCTATGTTACATTTACATTCGAGAATAATTGAATAACAGTTGAATATTTCATATCGTAAGTCTTTGTAGGAGCTTTTGAATACGAAATCCCTTGTCCCTTATACCCGTCCCAAATTGTTTTGTTCTTATCTTAAGTGCTTTCAGATTGTTGTAATAAAATCGTATATTTTTTACATTTTCTTCATTAAACTCTTGTGACGCAATGTTTGATATCTCTACTACCTATACCCTTGTTAAAGACGTCATTTTGAAACCAATTTAAATAATTCCATATATGAAATGAAAATTAACACGAAATTATAGAGAACATAGTTCAGAAATATTCACATTATAATATTTTCACAATCCTTTATGTTCGAAATTGGATTTATTCGGTAATGGTTTATCTATGCCTTTTCATATCTAAAGGATTTTCGGATATAACGAGTTCGCTCTGTTTGTGAGTCTCAACATAATAGTGTGTGATGATGTGCGAACATTCGAAGGCATTATTTTAAAAATTGACAAGGATACCTGATAGGATGGATACTTACAATATGAATGTTATAGTACGCCGGAAAAAATAGTGGTTCACACGTTGATTTCCCGAACGTGGGGGCGTGAGTTCTAATTCCTCACGCACCTCTAATTTTCAAAAAGTTATGTCCGTATTACAAGTTCTTCATCACTTGCTTCGGTGAAGGAAAATATCATGACGAAACCTGCACTCCCGAGGGTTTACCATAATGTTCTCGAGGGTGTGTGAAGTCCACCAATCTGTACTTGGCCAGCGTAGTGGACTATGGCTTGTACTCCTCACATAGTGTGAGAAGACCCAAGCCCATCAGTGGTGCAGTTATGGGTTGTGATTATTTTATATACCTTGAGCTATAAAACGAAGATCTTGAAGTAGTTCGTGATACTCATGTGTAATACTCATTTTTCCAGACTATGCGATCAATAATAAGATACTCTACTTGTTTAGAGTCCATTCCAAAATAACTAAATATTAATTATTTAAGCGTTTTGTTATAATAGTAATTGAACATAACTGAATAAACTCGTCACCTAGTTCCATGTTATTATATTTGTAAAGTCACGTCGCTTTGAATGGTCCCGCTAACTTGAATAATTAGAAGTTTCACGTGTTGTTCCCACAGGGAATATAGTTTCAGTGACGTGTTTGTTGAATTTACTAGTAATTTCATAAAGTAATAACTTATTTACTATGGATATGAATTATTTTGAAATATTTGTGAAGAAAGTGTCATGTCGTCGCGATTAAATAAATACACTTATGAGGAATCAGCTTAAAAGACATCCAAGACAATGACTTCAGGACCAGTCGGAGGTTTTTTGGTTCCGTACATTCAACTTAATCCGAGAGTACATACCACATATGGTGGTAGGGAAATTGGCTTAAATTATATATATAAATAATAAATAATTGGTTAAAAAATTACAAACACAAGAAAGTAGTATCTGTGCTGGTAACCGACAAGGAGTTGTCATCTGAGACCAATCCTGATCGTAGTATCAGATCATATTTGTCATAAAGATGCATTGACATCGGAACTAAAGCAATGTGTCTAAGGCCAATCCAGCGAGCAAGATTTGACAAACAAGAAACAAACATACTACCAAACTAACAAACATTACACGTTAAATAAAAGTTAAGATTGAATACGTGTCTCGTTTACAAAATTTAATATCCGGTTGGTTTCTTCTTTTATTTTAGAATTCAGCGCATCTGTTATACTTTTGTTGTTGCTAGTGTCCATGGATTAAGTCATGATGATAATTCACCATTCATCTGTTAACCTAACCTAACAAGCCTTGGCATGTTGCACTATTAGTACTTTACAAAACAAAATATTTTTCAATACTTACAATCATGTGCAAGTCATAAAGCGACTTAATAATGCGGGAGGTACTTAGATTAGAGTGACCGCAAGATAGTTACGAATAAAAATCATAATAGCTTTCGTGGTTCAGAGGGCATGTTGTCTTCATCCTGGCTTGTTATGCAAAAAGAGTATTTTTAAGTACTTTCTTAAGTCAAGTCTTAAGTTGAATGATATAAGACGTATCTTGCATCAACATGACCATGTTCTGTTTTATTATGAACAAATATCGTTAAAATGATAAATAATTAAACATGAAACACGAAGAGATAGTTAAAGGCCAATAATTTTTCAATAATTAACAGCGTTTGGTTCTCTATACAACTTAATGATAAATAACTTTTCATAAAGTCATTATTAAAGATTCTATTACATTCTTTAATAACGAGTATTTTAAATAAACTAACTATCTTCATGCAATTATTTCAAGCCTTTGAATTCGTTTTATTTCCTGCGTAATTACAAGTCTTTTACTAACGGTGTAGAAAAAAGTGTAATTGCTATCCTTGCAAATGTTATATGATAATAGTCGTAGTATAATAACTCATCGTGTGTTGTATTTAGAATGAAATATTTACGTATAAATTGAGAAATATAATTTCTATAAGTAATTCTTAAATAAAAAAATCTTAGGTTCTAAACAAGAAAGTCCTAAGAAATATAGGTCTGTGATGAACTTACTAAGCCTAGGGCCTACCTTCATACTGAATTGGTTGGTGATGTCGTTTTCTCGCCAGTAGTGCAATGATTGCTACTACGGCCAATGTTCCTACAGTTCCAGCGATGATACCCAGCGCCCAGCTAGCATCAATGTTCCCGATGTTCGCGGATTTTGCTTCTAAATTCAAAAATTAAAACTTAAGATTAGTAGTATAATAGTATCGTTAGTATGCTACTGAACTTATCCGGTTCTCTTACGATCTTTTTCAAATCTTAAGATAAGTTGATAGATAAAATAATGACAAACATTTTGATAGTTAGAATGTAACTTGAACATTAATTCGTCTAAAACGAATCGTTATTAATACCGAATGTGCATAAAAACGAACCGTAAACCTACCTGTATGCAATGCCAGTCTTGACATCGTATGGACTCTTAAAGTCGTAAATTCAGATCTTCCTCTGGCGTTATTCGCATAGAAGATGAGCTTTAACTCTTTTCCAGATCCTAACCCCCGAAGTTTCCATATCGGAGTAATGGTAGATACGTTTGCAATGAGGACGCCTGATTCCCAAGCTTCCACAAAGTATGTTGTCTGAAGACCGCCATCATAACCTGGTTGATAGATTTTTAAAGAAATTTATTTGGATAAAAGTTGGATATAATAGTGCGATGTGAATGATTATTATTTCTTGGTAATCAGAACGGATATAATATCTACTTGGCGTAAATGCAGTGGCACAGATTTAATAATTATAAATAACACAGTACTGGCAATGAAATGAACAGGTAGACATAACAATAATGTGATAAGGACCTAAACAATTATATATTTACCAATAAAAAAAAATTGCACCGATTATTAAAATCGGTTCGTTTGACAATAAATATAGTTTATTTCAGGATTGTGTAACTAAGGTTGCGATATAATACACTGTCAATTACCGCTACTAAAAATATTTTTTTTTGTAACCATTTCAATAATCAAACAATTGTTGGATCAAAAGTTACCTGCAATACATCTCAGCTCAGCCGAATCATCCGTAAGATTCAGGGCTGAACAATTCGTTGGTGGATCCGGTCGTACTGCTGGAAGTAGCGTGTATTTGCAAGGTTCAATCTGCTGCCCAGCAAGGTTGGTAGCCCTGCAAGCGAGGGACCCATAGTCCGCTTCTGATGTAGGGGTGAAGGACAGGATAGAGCGACTTGCACTGTCCATTGTGAACTTGCCCTTTAGAATAATATAATTATAGTTAGAAACTATATTGACTTAGATTCTTACTTATATGACGTCATCTGTGATAAGTTAGTTGACTTGAACTCATTAATGGCCTAAAGGGCACGGTCTCCTCACATCACTAAAGAGGCCTTAAACATATTCCTCAATACTGATTCACCGTAAATTGGTGAAGGTAGATACGTTTTAAGGCCAACACATTTAATATTTTTTTTGTATGTCGTTCGACGTTCTCGATGGTTTTCATAACTGTAATTTAGCTATAAATGCCGAAACCGATAGCTCGATAGCGCCCTGGAAGTTTCCTCTCAATGTATTTTAACTCGGTTTACCAATATTTCTCCGTTTAAATTCTTGGCGAATATTCGTCGAATTATTTTCTCAATAATTTGTGCACGAATACGACCACTAATAAACCAGTGCACTTCTTTGACAATTCTATATCAGTAATTCAGTGATCACGGTTTTTTAAATATAATGAAATACGACTTACTTGAGTAAGACTTTTTAATTTGATTTAACTAACAAAAAAACAAATAAAAGAAAAGATGGTAACTAAGAAGATGGATTCCCCGTGCGTCCAATCTATTTAAAACATATTTTCAAAGCAACTGCCTAGGACAATATTGTTGTTCGAAGTTCAAGCTTTAGAAAAGCAATTGAAATACACAATGTTTATAAAAGAATAAGAAGTGAGAAGATCCCTTATAAATGTTTAGAACAAAAATCTTTACTTGTATGACAAGGACAATTTATGGATGAAAGAAACAGGATCTTCTTACCGGTTCCAACTCAATGGTTCCCAGAGTGTTGTTCAGCGTCCACTGAAAGTTTTTGGGCGGAGGAAAAGCATCCACTTCACATGCCACTCGCGCGGCTTCGTTGATCGCAGCGCCCACTATAGCTAACCCCAGGTTTTTGCAGACTGGCTTATCTGTGGAGACGAGACTAATTAATAACGCACTATAAAAAAGGAGTAAACCACTCAATAATATATCGGCCTAGAACACAACCTTATAATATTGTAACGCACGCCTGAAACGATTTCTATTCTATTAATACAGATCGAATTTTTGGCGATATTTTTTTGTTTTATAAATTAGAGAGATTCTTTTCAACGTAGTCAAACTGTGACATAATATTAATTTCAGAATATATACAGTGAATTCGAGGATCAGTCAATTACTCAGTCTAGTGGATTAAACCTTGCCCTCGATCCTGCACGTAACTGACTTCCAACGTGTGTGTATCGTAGATTTATTTAACAATTACTTCAGTAAAGGAAAACATCGTGAGCAAATCTACCACAGAGTACGTACACACTATGTAAAATCTATAAAGTCTACAGGTATTGTTTACGCAATCTACGAGAGTTCCATGTAATTGCATGAATCAGAGACGAAACAATTCGTCGTGTTTCGGTTTGAGAGTAGATCAGACCTTTCTGTCCTTCTTCTTTCCTTCTCCTTCTTTCTTTCTTGGCAATGTATAGGTGGTGTTTTAGATGCTGCTAACGTTTATAAGCGATGGTTGTCACTTGACATCACGTGGATGGTAAATTGGTTTGTATAAAATAGTTTTGTGAAGTCTGTGTATCTGGTTTGTCATGGAAAGGTGTGTGTGACACCTTTTACCCCTCAAATTATAAGAGTAGACCTCTTTAATCTCTTTAAAATGGGTACTATAATATATATCAGTGAAGTAAACCTATATTCAGCAGATATGCATATGATACACGTAATATATGATTCTATTAACGCAAACTATATACAAGTATTTATCTGAGTTCAAAAGCCATAAGTTTCCACGGATAATAAAAAAACATTGCAATATTCATCAGTCAATTTCCTTTAATAGTTTCCAGTGGCGGAACATTATTTTATCTGCATGGGTTACGGCGCAAGTAAGCGTTTATAAATTCACCGATTCACGCCATATAACTTTCGTCAATAAATCAATGTTCCAAAAACCAGACCGCGGCTTGTTCCCTGCCAATGTCCGTTGTGATTAAAAATAAAAGTCGGATTATTGTGGTACCATAAAAACAGACTTTTTTTTGTCAAGCATTCATTGTATTGTTGTAAAACGTAGAACAATATTCCTATTTGAGTGTCATCCCATATATAAAGAAATTAACATCTTTATATATATCATGAAATGGTTATAATAGATTTTTTATTACGTGAAGATTTCCTTGCCGAATTATTCTCAGCAAAACTTATGAAGCAATGATTTTTTCATATTTTTGTAAAACTTATTAAAAATCCTGTAATAATATTAAGCGTAGAAAAACTTTTATATGAAGTATGTTGTTAATATACCTATCCATCCCTGAACTATACGTCAACTATTTACTTTCACAGCAGCAAGGAAATAACTTAAAATTTAATTAAAAGTAAGGATTCCTGTAGAATAAGTACACATATAAAGGTAAAGCTTTTTATAAGCCTACATAAAACATAAAACAAAATATTTACGTAATTTATTTTCCTGGTGATTGAGCGATGTAGAGATCGCCGTGTAAGCGAACCAAGCTTCAGTGAATATTAATAAAAGTACCTACTTCACTTCACTGTAATTCATAAAATAATATTTTTCATGTTTGAAAATGAAGTTTATTTTACAGTTACAATATTTGAATATGAAGTGTTATGAATAGTTTTGACGTCGGGAGCTCCCTCGTCGAGAGCATTCGACTATAATTTTACAATCTCAGATTCGAGTTTGAGTATTATGTTACAATAATCCTCACTGGCTAACGAACATTCGCCTGTAACGTAAACATCAACGTTCGAGTTTGGCATCATATTACTTAATTACCTTATCTCACTGACGAGAATTCGCTAGTAATGTTTTAAATGCTCGAATCAAATATTACACGATGTTACATTTTAGGCGCTGTAACACTTGGTTCTCATCTTTCACTGATGTAATGCTCGAATCTTGTTACATTACAAGCACATTCTTCCTGCTAGGATGCGTCTCGATGTTACTACATGCATCGTGATATGTTGCGCACTCGATTTCCCCTTTTTACTGATGTAATGCTTTAATCTGAGTAGATACATTACGGGCGAATGAAAAATGGTAAGTAACGCCCGTAAATTGGGTCAGTCGATTGGTACTTCATTAGATATGCATTGATTCTCTGTTATTATTCAATATGTTTAACGAATTTTATTACAAAATAATTATATATTTTACATTTCTATTCCAATGTCAATTATTTCACCAAAAACCTTTAAAATTACGAAGTACAAAAACAAATGAATTGACAAAAGATCTACGCATCGATCATGACTGTACAGCGCATCTTTGTCCATTTGGAAATGAGACCTATAATTAGTTACCTTAAATAATACCTTTAATAAAAATGCTGTTCATATAACAAACCGTTTCTATGTATCTTTCAATCAACAACCTTTGAGAGTTCACAGCTGGATATAGAACTATTCTTTTTTGCGCCACTCAAATTGGTCCTGGATCTTTTGAGTTCAGTAGATGCCCGCTATCTTCTTCGGTTTACAGTTTACCTGATGGGGGGAGATCATGTACTCTTCTTTCCGAAATGTGAACGCCATTCGAAGACTTTTCCCCTTCAATAATTATTGGTCTTTCTTGCTATGTGATCAGCCCATCGCCACCTCAGCCCACTTATTCTCTGAGCTATATCGATTAACTTATATCACCTACGAATCTATCAAAATTAATCCTGCAATAATTATATTCTAAAACGATAAATCTAGCTTCAAAATTCAGTTTCGATGCGTTCAATTATTTACGTACGGTAAGGTAATGCATAATAAGGCGTGTTTAGCTCGTGCACGTTCAATACAAGGATCTCGGCATTTCAAATTGGAATCGGTATTACTCAATCAATAATACATCCATCGATGTTAGGAGATTGAGCCAACAGAATCGAGGAATTTATTTCTTTCACACCCGACTCGTTTATTTTCTATTGGCAGTTTTATAGTAAGTATTAAATTTTCAGTAACGGTGCATTCTCATGCAAGTGTATAGCATTATGCAATTTGGAATACAATATTTCAATGCGGCATTGCATTGCAACCCCATCTATAGTGTGAATTCAGTTTATGGCGACGTTATCGTCAATACGGTATGGAGGTAAGGGAAATAACTAAAGAACTTTACGAAAATCCATAAAGAAGCCAAAATCTAATTTATAGTTGTCACAGATCTGTACAAACAAAGCAATGGTTTGACATTTTGCATAATAACGACCCTGGCTACTAACTATCCACTTTTCCTAGTCTAGTCGTCTATAGTTTCAGGAGAGGACATCATATTTATAATCTTAAAACTAGAGACAAACAATGACTATCTAACTGGGGAAGCATTTAACTCAGTTTCATAATAATGAAATGTTATAATTTAATTTTAATCCGTGTCATAGAGCTGTTCTGATGGTTGAGATGTAAGGTAGGCATAGTAATTCAGAAATAAAAGGACGCAATCCGATCAATTTTAGACTCGTTTGATTTGTACTGAGAAGTACGCCTATGTCATATGATATCAGGGTCGGACATTAAAGCAGGAAAGTCGCTACAAAAAAAACATGATTTTGTTTTGAAACTATAATAATTATCTTCTTATTAGTAGATTCCTAAACTTTTATAAGCCTATAACAGATTATTTAGGCTTCTTTGTGATAATAAATACTTAAAAGCTGTTGTATAGGTGTGCTTTTTAATTTTACAATATACTAGTGTACAATTTTTATTACTTTTTACTTTAGTTCCGAGAACCTTACTTAATTAAACGGTAAATTATTTTATAAGCCGTAACTGACTGGTTGCTTTATGAGGAAGTTATGGAAGAATTCCTGGATTTATTCCTTTGAGCTTCCTTATTTATTTTTATACATCTGAAACTAGTTGTAATATACGAGTATCTTATATTTCCTGAAAATGTAAACACAAACGGCTTCACTAGCAGGATGCAAATTCTACCTCTTTTTGTATAAACGGCTTGAAATTGTTTCTATAGAAAACATTTTTTAATTTTTACTACAGGAATTTTATACATCCATCGCGGAATTTACAAATATCTTTTTTGGTAAATGCTTACATAAAATATTATATCAAAGTTGAGAGTCGGGTGTGCGGTGATGCTTCAGTCAAAAAGACGAAGTGTTATATATTATTGATAGTACATTTTTATAATTATATATATATTATTACGAGTGTTGGGTCCTTTTTCACCCTATACAATCCATACGGTACTAATTTGCAAGTTTTTTGCTAAGGTATTTTACACTACCTAGCTACCTTTCCGAAATGCACGACAAAATATTAGGCATGTTATGTGGTTCGGTCACAGTGTCAGAGAGCAAGAAATAATGCGAATCACTTCTACTCTTCAAGTTGGCAACACATTGGTGAAGCCGTTAATGTGACTTACATCCATAAGCGAGAAAAAATTAGATAATAATTTAAAGAAAAAAAAATAAAATGAGACATCTATAGTAAGACCCTTTACTACATGTTTCATTTTCAGCTTACGTATTTACATAAAAAAAGTATGAGAAATTTTTATTGGAATTGGTTAAGTGTCCTAATTTTTTATAAAAAAAATATAACTACGAGGAATACGGTTTCATTATTGAACTTTGATTTTATAATAAGAACATAATTTTACAAAGCAGTTCCTTTGTGGTGCGAGCATATGTACAAAATAAGGGCTGCTTACACACGAGTAACAATAGACCTTAAAACAAAAGAGAAACTGTATCCTACGATGCATAACGGCAGATATTATTGACATCTATTAAACACATTCTCGTACCAAATATAAAATAAAATGATGTAAACGGTTTTATACATCCACAAGCTAAAATAGCATACAATAAAAAAGTAACGGAAACAAAACGTATTGCGATTTGCTTGAATATAAACACGCAATTATGAAATTTAATACACTTAACTACGTTCTAATTTAAGTTTATTGCTCACAATGTTGATATTGTCGCAGCTTATTTTATGAGTGTCAGTCTATGAGCTGTTTTGGGTATACAAACAACTAACATTAGCTGAAAATTTAAACATTTAACAGTTCTTTTCATCCTTCTACTTCATTATATAATTTAACTACAAAAAACGACATTAAATGGTTTTTTTTATTAACTATTAAACATATAATAACATAGTGTATTACCAATCTTTAAACCGCATTTAGTCGCAAAATATTTGCCTAAAATTGGATCAAAGACAGCTTCGTTCAACTAACTATAAAAGTCGTATCCGACACACCGTCAATTATTGCCGTCAATAAACAGTTGTTCATTTATAACTAGCCTAAGTTTCAAACATTTGACTACAAACTGCTCTGCAATTCAAATAGATTCGCTATTTGTTGGGACTAAACCAGCCTAGTATTTGTATTACTCGTAAATTATAATAGACATTTACCCAATTTCTATTTCAGCTAACTTACAGTACATAGCAATCCTGTTGAGTAAGCTTGGTACCGAAATATTCCACAGCTGAACATTATGACGGTGTACTAAATTTAACAGCGTAAAATCACGGAATCCTGCTTCAGTAGTATTATATTCTAATGTAATGTTCTGTAATTTTCACAGTTTACTGTAATAACGATTGAAATGATTGAATTTGTACTATTTTTATGTAGCCGTGGAAGCGATGTTATATCATAGATTTATAATGCCTAGATGGTTAGTTTCTAAAGACTATGTTAACCTAACAAGGCATATCTAAAGTAAATTACAATTTTCTCATTGTAAGTGACAATGTACTATGTCTTATGAGAAATAAAGTTCTTTAAACCAAAAGCATAAAAATGATTTATGTATGTGGTAATTTCGTATACTTACGATCGCCGGCACGCACACAAGTGTGGGAAAGTTTTTTATTGACAATGGAAAAGGTAACCTAAACTACTACTACTAAAATGTGGTACCTAACCAGTAAATAAAACATAAACGAGGAACTTAGACTATGAGAAAGAAGGAACATTTATTAAGAATATTCAAAGCGAAATAAAAAGTAATCCAAATCTCAATTTACACGGTAAACAACTGCAAATAAATTTAAGCAATGTAAATGAAATTGCGAATCTTTCAACTCTACAAAAACACAGGACAAATTCTACATTGTCTGAGTTCTAAGGTCGTACAAAGGTAAAAAGTAAAATAAAGTCGTATCGCACTCCGTTGAAGTTAAATTACCCACGGTCTGAAAAAGGCTATTGAAAGTTTTTACCTATTCTCGTCTGTTGTAAAGTAGGATCTGCCCAAAGTTGTAGGTAGGAGTTCAATGAGGCGACCGACGGTTGTAACAAACAGCTACAGTGCCGGCTTTGTTTGTATTTAAGCTTATTGGAGCTACTTCTTCGCTAAGGATTAGGATGCCATTCGTATATTGTATTTTAAGGAGTTTACCAATGGCGTTCGTGAGAAGTGTTTTAATGTTTTCATTTAATTCAACGTTAAGCTGTCGGTTATGTTTGTTTTCGTGAAGCTTATTCTTTTTTATTTTATATCCTGAAGGGTTTTTGAAAAATCTGTAGCTAGGAAAAAACTTTAAGAATAGTTGAAGATCATTACTTATGTTTCAACTCGATTTAGCCGTGTCAAGATGGCCTAAAATACTGGCAAAAATCATGGTATCACAAGAGGCTTCAAAAGACTCTTCTGTTTGTTAGTTACACTTTGCATATGATCATATTATTAGTATCCGTATTAAGTCGCCTTACTTGACGAATTACTGAGCTCTAGGAGTCCACTGCTTGAGTTAGCTACCATACAACTATGAATGTAAAATGTTTTCTACGTATGCCGTCAACTGGCAGTTGCCCAACCGGTTAGTTATATGTATGTTGTTGGGTTTAAATTATGTTATGTACAGGACCCAACCTATTAGCATTCCACTGCAGGGCACGGTACTCTGATCTTAATTAAGGGCATACTCCAATACGCTTTTCCACTGGGAATTGGTGATGCTTAAAAGGTTTGACTTGTTGTTTAATTAAATAATGTAAAAACCCTATTACAATAGACAACAGTGTTATTTAAAAGAAATTCATTAATCTAACGACAAAAAACAAAATTGTAACACATTTCACAGGTAACAACAAAAAGATCCATTAAATTAATAACAAACAAAATGACAGTGTTATAAATCTTCGGCCGCCAATACTAATTAATTGGAAATAGATACTATTCAAATAACTTTGTATTGAAAGCAATAACTCGTACAGATTTAATAGCGCAGGCGAGATTCGATGCCTCAATATAACAAGCAGCCTGGCGTTGTTAAACTACGACAATGTCTAACTTGGAATCCGACAATAACCGTTACACAACCACTATGCTTAGAAGATTTGGCAAATAGAATATTCGACAATAGGAAATGTTGTTGACACAATGTTACGGGATGACCCTAATTTAATAAGGTTAGGGATGACATCAAATTACGATTGGATCGTTATCTATATCAACAAATTAATGATTAAGCTATCATTGAGTAATCACATCATCCCTTACTATTAGTGGTATTTTAACAGTGTATAGAGTTGAAAAAACTAAAAACATGTTTTTATACTGCAAACAATTTACTAAGTTTTGTTTACTATTGAAGAGTTCCCTCATCTGGAGTCATTCATATTGGAGTGTCAGGTCATACTTGTAATACAGATTCGTTGTCATGGAAACTAAAGTAGTACGTCAAATTTCATAGGAAGCGGAAGTAGTTGTAATTTATCTTGTAAGATTTGACATAGTAAATTGAGAAAACCTATTGAATACAAACACCTGCTCATATCGTTATCATTGGTACCCATACTTATAAATATTCAAATTCAAATTTAAAATGCAAAAGCGTTTAATCATTAAGGTATTTTTAAACACTGTTATGAACGTTTTTTTCCTTTTCCACCATTTCTAAAAGGTGCTTATTGAGGAGAATACCTCAGTACATATTTTAAACATAATATGTTACAGAATAAATTCCTAACCTACACGAAACTGGACGAGGAACTATTATTTCCCTGTAGTCTTGTCAATAATATACTCATCCTTTCTATAATATCCTTTACCTACAGTGTTTTCACACGCCGCTCAAACATTTTAATTACTAAAATACATATCAACTTCTTTATTATAAAAACTTACACCAAGTCTGATAAGAGATAGCTGCACCTTACTACGATCATACGAAGAAGAAAGTAAATTTATTAAATTAATTAATTAATTAATTTATTTATTTATTTAGTAAATTTATTTCTTGTAACACGATTGTGTGTATCACTGCAACTTACTCGTAAAATTAAGAAAAACTCCCAATATTCAAGTTTTAAACTTAACATCGATCGACCGGAGTTGACTGGTAAAAAATGTTCAAGGCATGCCACTCATTGTAATTCAATTTTATGTATGTACCTATTTATGTATCTATATATCATGTGCATGTAAGATTATTTGTGTATTATCTGTATGTATTTATCCTTATATGTACTGTATATCATATACGGCTTATCGCGAATATCTGCTTCGCTTTAAGGTTACTTGGTAGATAATACATTAATGATTAAGTTCGCCAATCGTAACATAATTTTTATTGTGGTCAACAAAGATTAAATAAATGAATAAAGGATAAAGAAACAAACTATTCAATTTATACACACTTAAAAAAATTTATTATTCGAAAAACTCTCTGTCATGAAACACTACAATTAAAAACAATAATATTACATATTTCCTAATTGTCACAATGCAAATCCGTCACGTTGTCACCAAGCATTGTTGCTTAATAAATGACAATTAAAAAATTTTAACTTGTTGTCATTATTTGGAACATAATGGTCCATAAAATCCCGAGGACCATTTAAGTAATACATTTACCGTAATTTCAGCATGGTCGCATGCAAATTTAATCCTTACAGTAAGTTACAGTTTCTCGGAACAATAAGTAATAGCGGCTAGGCATTGTTCGCTTCAGACAAAGCATAACTTGTAGTTAGTTATTCGACAATAACCACGCTATGTAATAATTTCCATACAGATCCTTAGCGAGATTTTAATATATTTTGACGACTATATAAATAATTTTCAAGCTCACGTCGTTTATTTAGTTTCAGGTGGAGATAGCGATGAGCGTTGTTTGAAGAATTTCGTGAACGTTTTGCCAACGTTTTCAATAATTTTAACTTTCTCCGGTATAAGAATTGTCTTTTGAGTAAAATAATAACAAACATTAAAAAATTATGACTGGTGCTAGATAACTAACTTAAGGTTAATGGATAGATAGAATAGATTACAGAAGGTCATTGGAAGAAACGTTTTTAGAGAATATTGTCATTCTATGAATTTATTTTCGGGTTTCAACTCTGGCATGGGTCTCTTCTCAAAATAAGTCCTAAAAGATACTTCACAAGGATGTCATACTACGGAATGATACAAACGTTATCGGCAAACTAAGACAGAAGTTGTTTTGAACAAAACCATCTAATCTGGTTTAACAATTGTTTAAAAATTTATCCAACGCATACAATGCAGCTAAATCATTTAAAAAATAATTGAGCTTATTAGTAACGACGTATTATTAATTATGTATCTCGGTAAAAAAATGTGATAACAAGTAGAGATAATAATAACTTTAATGACTGAAATATTAAGTTTCATTTTGTTTAAAAAATATCTTCCAAATTCTATTTGCACTAACTTTTCTATGATGCACAATGTTGGACTCTAATGTGTAGTTATTATAAACGTTAATTAAGTTATGTAACTATAGGATCACTGTATACGTGTTTTTCAATTGATTACAATATAGTGTAATTTTAAAAGTTCTGCTTCAAGAACGAAGTATTGCCGAATGCTCGGCTGCTGCTTCTTTTCATATTAGGAACGTTGGGCACTTACCATCCTATATTTTTATCAGACCTTCAGGCCACTAAAACAAACATAGCGTAGACACACACACTTATACTAAACGTAGTTAAAATAATACTGGTCTGTTTAAAGAAATGTCTATTTTATGCAAGCGTGAGCGTAAAATTAAAGTAATTTTTAATTGTCATTAGTTTGTTTACGAAGTAATTAATATCATCGTGATTTGGAAATAGAAAATTAAATGCAGCTCATTTTAAGTGTCTGTAAGTTTTATTAGACACGGCCATAATATACATAGGACCTATAAGTGCTATGTTTATTTTCATTTCATTACGATGTGTTATATAATTATGTTATCATACCTCACATGCCGACATTCGGTCGTTGCATAAACGAAAATTGAGGTTAAACTGCGGTATATAACAGCTAAAATATGCACAATCCACGCCGAGTGAAATTTGTAACCATATATTTATTATTAATATGAGACTATCGCAGTCTGTCGAAATAAAGAAGGGAAAAAATAATATAAAAAATATATTACTTACATATAACCTGTAAGTTGACGGGCTGTGATTTTCCGTCGCCTTCGACGTTTGAAGCAGTGCAAACGTATCTTCCTGCCTGTTCTCTCGAGACCCCCTGGAGGGCCAAATGTGCTGAACCTGCTATCACGCCCGCCCGCTGATTGTGCGTCATTATTTGACCCTGCCAACGGAGAATTATTTTATAATTACCCATTAAACGCTTCTCTACTTTCCTGGGAACACATCCACCATTAACTGTTTGTGCGCGATAAGGCTAAATTGACAGAAGTTTGCTTACTGGATGATCCAATTTGTGTTGTGATCTCCGCTGATTTATTCAATCTACATTGTTATTAGATATCGGTTTTTTGTTGTTTTTGCTACCTGTTTTATACCGTCCGGTTTGTTATAAAGGATTTTTTGTAAGCATTAATTTCCTTTTGATACATCGTTTGAAGAGTAAAACATTAGTTAAATTATAAATGATAAATTGTGTTTGTTACGAATTTAAATCATGTTAGATATCGATGTTTATTCTTAAAATATGATGCCATTATAATAGAGTAATATTTTTTTTGCCTTAACTGTATTTTTCTGATATAACTTGCATACTTGTTGTATGTATACTTTGATCAGATCTGTAGGTATTACGAAGGTATACATTATTATATGTACATTAATTTAAAACCCATTACTTATTTGATTAAAGGTTTTTGTTACAAGCCGTAAAAATCGTTTTATTTAAGGTTTAATTGCTTAAAATTTTATGTTTGTTACGATTACACCTTTCATATTTCTAAATATAAATAAAACAGCATCGAAATACTGACCAAATTATTGTCAAGGCACATTTAATTTAAATTTAGAAACCGATACGTATTAAAACGTGTTTCTAAATTAGTCATAAAATATATTTTATCGATGTGGCTATTTATTCCGATAAGTAGGGCTCAAGGTGAAAGTTACACGTGTATGCTTTCACAATTCATATACAGAATTATAATGTATATCACGAACATAAAAATAAACATTTTAATATAAATAATTACAGGATTTTTTATTTATTTGTTATCCTTATTAATTTGATAGTATGTTTGAGTAAAATTTTGCAAGCTGAATTTGAATTACGTCCTGTAATTATACGTACGGTATTACGTATGATAAGACCATATGAAGTTGAAATTTCGCACAATGCTTTAGTTTCCATCACGATATATTTTTATGACAAGAATGACCTAATACTCCACTTAGGACTGGCTCCTGGCGAGAAAACTCCTCAATGATCAACGGCACAGTTACAAATATTCTTCAGTATATTTTTAAGGAAAGTAAAAGCTTAATTTTTTTTTTAAACATTTAATTTATTTAGTAACAAAATTAAATAATGTCCTAACAATCAGATACCGTAAAACCAATGTCTCGATTCCGTACAACGCTATTAGCTAATTCAAATTCCGGTTGCAAACCTCACCAAGAAATTCTAATTTGCATACATCCACGTCGTTTACTTACCAGCGGTTTAACAGTTCGTCTATAACATACGTACGTGATTCTAAGAAGCCGCAACTCCGAAACTGCTGTTATTGCTATGAAATTCGCATTAAGGAACTTGCCTGAGAGAGTATCGAACGGCGAGGAAATATAAGGACCATTTGATTGAACTTGGAGAAACGTTTTATGTAATCAATTTTGATTTACTTATTCAAAACTTAGGCCTGCAAGCTTGCGGGATTCTAATTGATCTGAGTGGACTTATCTTCTCAATATGGTAACTGATACAGTACAACCTGACCAGGTAGACCCATAAGCATAGAACTTTTCTATTATAATATTAGAGAGCGCTTGAAAATTATATTTGTAATATTCTAAAGGGTGAAATTTAAAGATATTTTACTATAAACTGTATTACAGGATATGTTTATAATTACTATTTGTAATCATAATATTACTAAATAACTGTAGGATATGAGAGCAGTAATTTAATGTTTTACATAATATTCTTCGAATATTAAAATTTTAATAAATAAGATGTATTTAAATAAATTTACCTATTTTTACGAACTTTAAATTTTAATACATATTATTGAATATTGTATTAACACATTTATTATTATTTACTTAATGAACGTATTATCATTACAACCCATAATTGTCCCACTGCTGGGCTCGGGTCTCCTCTCACAAGGTGAGGGGTATAGGCCATAGTCCA